>JASDQU010030886.1:0-17751 GCA_032191745.1 Picea mariana | reverse complement strand
TTCAGATTCACTAACGCACCAACCATGTTTATGTGCCTGATGAATAGTATTTTCAGTCAGTACTTAGACAAGTTCGTAGTAGTATTTATCGACAATATTCTGGTCTATTCGAAAACAGAGGAAGAACATGATGAACACTTAAGTATAGTTCTGCAAATGTTGAGGAAACACAAATTGTACGCCAAATTTGACGAGTGTGACTTTTATAAAAAAGAAGTACAATATCTAGGACATGTAATTTCAGCAGAAGGCATTGCTGTAGACCCGGAGAAGATAAGAGCCATTATGAATGGCCAGTACCTAAGGAAGTAGCGGATATCCCATCATTCATGGGAATCACCGGATATTATCGCAGATTTATAGAAGGGTTTTCCAAGATAGCCTACCCTAACACGTCATTACAAAAGAAAGGGACCAAGTTTAACTGGTCAGAGAAGTGTCAATACAATTTTAACAAACTGAAGGAATTATTGACAGCTGCACCCATATTGAAGGTAGCAGACCCAGATAAAGACTTCATCGTATGTGTTGATGCAAGTAAAGAAGGACTAGGTGGTGTCCTAACTCAGGATGAGCACGTTATTTGTTACGAGTCCCGAAAATTAAAAGAACACGAGAGAAATTATGTCACTCATGACTTAGAATTGGTAGCGGTAATACACACCTTAAAAATGTGGCGACACTACATAATGGGTAGAAAATTTCTACTATTGACGGATAATAGCGGGGTGAAATATCTGTTTATCCAACCAGATCTTAATGCAAGATAAGCAAGATGGCTAGCCTTCTTGAGTGAATTCGACTTCGAGGTCAGACATATCAAGGGTAAGGAAAATAAAGTAGTAGATGCTTTAAGTAGAAGAGTCCATGGGTTATTTGAGATAAATATATGCAGGGCAGAAAGTGATCTCGAACAAAGAATAAGGACGACAGGTATTAACGACGAAAATTACATGAAGATAAAGGCAGAATTACAAAACAGTAACGCAAACTTAGATAAACCAGATCTAAGTATTGACGAGAAGGGACTATTACGATTTAAAAACAAGCTTTACATACGAGATTCAACAGAGTTAAAATTAATAGTCTTGGACGAAGTGCATAAGAAACCATATTCTGGCCATCCAGGATACAAGAAAACAATAACAACACTTAAGAAAACTATTTTACTGGCCTAATATGAAGGGCGAAACAACAGAATACTTGGCTAGGTGCCAAGATTGTCAATAGGTTAAGGCCGAGCACCAACATTTAGCCGGCCTATTACAACCATTACCAGTACCAGAATGGAAATGGGAGACCATATCGCTGGACTTTATAACAGGTTTGCCGAAAACTCAGAAACAAAATGATTCTATCATGGTTGTAATCGATAAACTCAATAAGTCTGCAAACTTTATTCCTATAAAGTCTACTTTTAAAGCTATAAACATTGCTGAAATATTCATGAAAGAAATTTTTAGACTGCATGGTATTCCTAAAATGGTGATTTCAGATAGAGACGTAAAATTCACATCCGCTTTTTCGAAGGAATTGTTTGCAGGGCTAAATACTAATTTGAATTTCAGTACGAGTCATCATCCACAGACGGATGGAAACACCGAAAGGACAAACCAAATTGTAGAGGATATGCTCCGCATGTACGTAAGAACAAACCCGAACAAGTGGGAAGACTATCTGCACTTGGTAGAATTTGCATATAACAGTGGGTACCAAACTTCGGCTAAGTTAAGCCCTTTCGAAGTACTGTATGACAGAAAGTGTACGACTCCAATTAGCTGGGATAACCTGGCTGACAGACTCATGGTTGGACTAGAGATGCTCCAAGAAATGGAGAACATGGTAACGAAGGTACAATAGAACTTAAAAGAAGCACAGGACAGACAGAAGAGCTATGCAAATAAGAAAAGAAGACACTTAGAATTTCAAGTGGGAGACCATGTTTATTTGAAGGTCAAAGCTCGAAAAAGTTCGTTGAAGTTAGGGAAATATGCCAAGATGGCACCCAGGTTTTGTGGGCCCTTCGAGATACTAACTCGAATTGGACCCTTAGCATACCAACTTGCACTCCCAGCTAATCTAAGAATTCATAATGTATTTCATGTTTCTTTGTTGAAAAAGTACATTCATGATCCTACTCATATGATTAATTGGAACTTGGTGCAAGTGGAACCCGAAGGCGAGTTCTAGGTGGAACCCCTGCGTATTCTGGACTAGAGAGAAATAGCACTTCGGAACAGAGCCGTTTCTCGGGTAAAGGTGCAATGGAAGGACTTTAGTCCCAAGGAGGCCACTTGGGAGTTGGAGGGAGATCTGCGGAAATCTCATCCAATCCTGTTCCAAGAAAGGAACGAACACTGAGGATAATGTTCTATTGAAGGGAGAAAGGATGTGACACCCCCCCCAAAAAAATTATTTTAGAAATTTAAATTTGTTGGAAAATTATTCCGTTCTTAGTAAATTCGAATTTGGAATTTTTTTGCCATTTATGACAATTCCGAATTTTGAATTTAATAATTGTAATTAATTATTATGATTGTTGGGCAGAGATCTGATTTGACCCAACTAACTATTTGACTATGACACTTGTATAAAAACATAATTTTTATATTGATTGCAAGAGGACAAATGGAAAAACCATGTTAAAATCAACTGACCATGACTCCACGAGTGGGGAACATGTTGGAACTACCTTTGGGCTGATTGTTACAAGTGGCAAATCAGAGATTTGACCATTGACAGCCCCCGAAAATCAGAGATTTAGAAAGCTGCGAAAATTCCCAAGGGAGGGAAAAATACCTAGGGAAAAATATTTTATTGATAAATAGCATATGTGAGGAGGCAAGACGTTGCTAAGGATCCTGGGAAACGAGACTATGGATTTTTCCTTGCTGTTATGAACACTACTGAGTGAGTGTGAGGCAAGAGGAATCTGCTGGAATTGAAGGACACTACTGAGGAGGAGTTTTCCAAGTTCTCCCTCATGGATTCATGGTCAGGCTAGGGAGTGAATCGGGCAAGTGATTTTGGCTGCCCTATTCTACGGTTGGGAGGAACGTGGCTGTTCCCTTTGTCTTCCCGCGAACTGGTTCATATATGTAAATTTTCTCCTTCTTTGTTTGAATGATTTGTGTATCTGATATTATGCATCTAATTGTGCTAAGTTGAAATAATTTCCATGGATGACATTAGTTCATTGTATGAATTTTATAATCAAAGACTAAATTCTGGGAATGGTTCCTCCCGAAACTAAAATTCTAGGCAAAACTATCTACAAATGAACTTGAAAGAACAGATCCATCTACAGGAGTATGTTTAACTCTGAAATCGAAATTCTAGGCAAGATTATCTATGTATAAATGAGCTTGAAAGGAACAGATCTATTTATAGGCATATGTTTATCTCTGTAACTGAAATATTAGGCAGATCTATCTATGGATAATCGGAGTTGAGTAAGCCTATACACATATATACGTTTATGTGTATCTTTGTAATTAAATTTCAGAAAATCGTATCACTTAGCAGAGACTTCCTTTCTAGTATAACTTGGAATTGAGGAGAAATACGAGACAACATGGATCTTATGGATCATATATATATTTATATATTATACATATATATTATTTTGGAAACTGTATAGGCGTTACTGCAAACCGGAAGTGGACTATCTACAATAGAAATAGTTAATATTATATATGTTTTTTCATGAATCATATATTGATAAATAGTATGTATCAACAACATGCAAACGAATACTAGATGCGTAAAGACAGGCGAAGTTGAAAGTTAGAAAATCCAGAACCCCTTTTTATATATTATTTCAGACGCTAGAATCGAAAGTACAATCCGACAAATTTACACCTGTCATGAGATCACATGCATTTTAGGTATTCATAGTCTGTGGCGATATTTCAAACCTCTATAAACATTTAAAGAAATCTGGAAATGAATCTAGGAGTATTATACTCATTTATATCTATACAGAACCATGACTGTGGATTTTATAAATAGGCTGTAGAACTTGTCGACAATGCGACTATTAACGATGTGGAAAAGAATTACTCATGTGAATTAAGGTAAATATAGATACACAGTTACGCATACAATTATATATATATATATATACACACACAGGGATATGTTTGTACAAATTAATGTATAATCTACTCTAGATAAGAGAATTTTAATGCATGACACTAGAAAAATTATGAATAAAGATTTCATTATTAAATGTCTGAAATAGATCAATGTATAGTTCTGCCCTTCCCTGTAAATCGAATCACGGCTATCTAATTCGAATATCTCGACAAGACCGTGGTATAGAGACTAGTAAAGTAAATCACAACCGCCGAATAATAGGAAGGAAATTAAACCACTTCTGTAGCCAAAAATATAAAGATCTGTATATCTAAGGATTCAGATTAAACAATATTAAATACAGAATGTCGTAGTGATAACCAACATCACCAGGATTCCTCTAAATCCTTCAAGAACTTCTCTTACTGGAAACCATAATACCTTTCTGAGCAGAGCCTGATTTAATCCAGCGCAACATCCACGTAAACCTATAAAACAACAAGGCGTTTAAATTTCTAGTAACAGACAAAGATCAAACAAAACTTGAAATTTGATAATTCATGTAAGACAACGAAATTACCCAATTGACAGAACCTTTACTTATCTTGGAATTAGCATAGGTGCATTCCGAATCCCAGTCACGACCCATCAAGGAACCGAAAGAGGAAGAGTGAGCTCGATCAAACTGATGGGTACCCTCGCATCAAACAGGGCCCCATCATTAGTCACAATATCCAGTCCAAAAGAAGGGTTTTACAAGAAATAAGATTTTCGTAATGTACAGTAGTCCCGACACCAATTCGAGAAAACATTGAATAGTGGATGGGTATAATTTAGTTATACAGAAGAATAAACAACACACAAAAAATACTATGCAAGACCTTTGTAAAGAAATAAAGTCAATAGACAGTCACTATGAGAACGCCTAATCTTAAACACAAGAATCGATGTTTAGAGAAAAAAATAATTTAACACGGAATAATATAGATACCCCTCTCCATAATGAAAGACCATGGCCAGTTAATATAGAGCCCACAATTGTTTACCAATTGCTTGATATAAGACTCCCGGACCCGAGAGGCATCGCTAATTCGAAAGCTATAGAAGAAAATTATGAAAAATTTATTCAACCTCCTCCCTTGAAGTTACAGATTATTGGTGAGGATCAATAGAGCTAGGTTGGGAAAACATTATTTAAACACCACACGGAGAATAACCAATCCCGACAGGTCATCAGAGCCTAGGAAAATAAAATTTATTTAACTTGGACAAGAATACATCATATTACAACATGGTTCGTACTCTAACAAATTAACTTCTGGAATGGAACCCTGGAGAGTTCTGCAAAGACTCAGTACCATATGATGATACAAAATAGTGAAGCAGAGCGAGGAATGACAAGCCCTAAAGGAAGCTACCTAAGGAAACCTCAGAAGCACTAAGAAAGAAAAATAATGAGGTATCGAGGCTTTTCAGGAACTTTGGAATGGATAAGAATATGATAGTGAAGTTACCTATGAGTAGTGAGGAATTTCAGAATGCTTTCCTTGAGAGTTGGCAATGGGGGAGTGACTACTCACAATAAGTATAAGCATTACGGCGTGTAGGTTACATCCCGACGATAAAAGGAAAGAAAAAGAACTCGGGCACTAATCTACGACCAAAGATGCAGTGAGAGTGTGAAATTTACAAGGCTGTTGGGTAACGATGCCGCCTCCATCAAAGAAAGTCCTCACAGTTTTCTTTCCTTTGCCAAGAAAACAGAGTCACAGAGCTAGGTTTTTGGAGAACACCTCACGACAGAAGTAAAAACCCTATAGCCTAAAGAACCCGCTCCTCATAGAGTGAATGTTGTTGGTATGAGAGGCCATGTGATGAAGAAGGCTTTGCGTGTCCACAATGGACGATGGGTCAGGTGATGGCCTCGACATCCGCATACACCCTGCCCCATTAATGGCCTAGCAGGATTTAACTCACTTCTGTCCAAATCCCTCCCCTTCACATTTAATGGGTTACGAACGCCTTTAACCCTAAACCATTATGAACTCAATGAATGCGATGTCCAGTAGAATTTTTCACGTAGGACAGGTGGAGTCGAACGAGTTTCTAGTATGAGCTTTTGGGTAAAGAAAATCATTACACAGAATTTACCCGGGGAGCCTTCCCTAATCCACCATCCCTATCCGAATGCTTTTAGAAAAGAGGTCTGATAATTCTTCTGATAAGACACTTTGCAGAGGTGTAATAATCCAAGCCCTTACCCTCATCCTGTTGCATAAGCTCTTGTGATCAAGTATTTGCGGGTCAAATGTACGCATAAGGCTTAGGGCCATAAGTCCCAAAATCATTGTAGTTCCAAGCCTATTATATGGCTTTACATATTTATATAGATATGAAGGTGAATATGACTATAGTACTATAGGTGGTTATTGAAATGCAGAGGATGTATATTTTGTATTTGGGTAGTAATGTTAGTCGACGTCAGCCAAGACTCTAGCAAATTGTTTTAGAGTTAAACATGAAACATAAAGGGTTACCGTCTTTCAATTTCGAACCCATTTAAGAATGAATGCATGAGATTTTTTTTTTTTTTTATTTGACAGATTTTGAGGTTCATTACACATGGTATCAGAGTAAAGTCTACAACACTGGGCCTTGAAAAGGGCCACATTAAAGCTTTGTCATATATATTTTTACTTATGCAAAACTAATAAACTTTCTTTGTTCAGATAGAAAACTTTTTCTGTTTCGTGTTAATTATGGCAGCTCAGGATGATGCAGAAACTAGAATGGAAGGAAATCTAGAATAGGGACCTCATGGAGATCCAAGACAGAATAGTGATGGAAGCTCTCCTATGGAAGTACTGGAAACAATGAGGAATATTATTGTTGAGCTGTAGGTTTTCAAAGCAGACAATGAGAAATTGAAGAAGGTACAACAAGAACAACAAGAGATAAATGAAGTCCTACTACGCAGTATAGTGACCAAGAAAATCCCAAAGGACAATAACCATGATGAAGAGGTCAGCAAAAGGGCCTCCAAGAATTATGGGCATGAAACATAAAAAGGAGACAGTTCGTTTGAAGGTACACCTTCAGCTAAGGACAAATCTAAAACAGACAAAAAAAGAAAACAAATAGACCAACTTGAAGGAGAATTTAAAAAGATTAAACCAACTACCTTTAATGGAGAATCCAGGACAGAAGAAGAAGCTGAGGCATGGTTGTTGGACATCAAAAAATACTTCCATATCTACAACTATTCCAGCAATATGAAGGTCAGAATGGCCATCTACAATTTGAAAGGGAAGGCCAACATTTGGTGGCAAGACCTGAAATTGGCCAAGGGCCTAAAGGAGAAACAATTGGAATGGTCTGACTTTAAGAAGTATTTCAAGAAACAATACCTTTCTGAAAGATATAATGAAAGGAAAACGAAAGAATTTTACGAGTTACGACTTGGACAAATGACGATGGAGGACCTTATCAATAAATTTCTGGAACTACTAAGGTTCGTACCGTACATCCGAGAGGATAAGGTAAAAATCCAACGATTCTTAAGCTGTTTACCACAGTCCTACAGGGACAGAATTGAGTTTGATAACCCCAAATCCTTGAGTGAAGTATTCAGGAAAGCACGAATGTGCTATGACTAGTATAAACAGCGGGTAGAATTTCCCAAAGCCTGGAAGGATAAGAAACAAGATCGAATGAACTAGCGGAAGAAGGGATACCAGCTAACTCCTTATCGGAATGCAGCAAAAAGATTTCTGAGAAAGCATTTTCACTCCAATCATCCGATTACGCAAGGCAGCGGTAAACCGGTAAATCTGGGGACGAAGAAGTTTGGGGACTGCTCTCGCGAGCCATTAAAGTGCTGGGAATGTGGAGAACCTCATCTAAGGAGGAACTGTCCATGTTTAATTTTAGCAAACAGAACTGCTGTTCATAATTTGCAAGAAGCCTCGACGATGGGAGACGTGGGCAGAAGCCTGCATCGGATAAATGCAGCCATAGATGGTTGACAAGCTGACCACCAGTCCTCGGTGGTAGAAACCTAAGGTAAAATCAATAACACTCGAATTTCCGTTTTAATTGACCCTGGAGCTACGTTAAGTTATATTACTCCTGATGTAGTAGAGTCAAATAAACTTAAGAAACTGAAGCACACAAAGTCATGGCTTGTACAACTAGCAACAAGTACTAAAAGGAAAGTAGTTGACTTTATTTCTGATTTTGAGTTCAGCTTAGATGGTCAAAATATAAGAACAAATCTAAACATCCTACCACTAGGAACTTATGATATGATTATCGGGATGGATTGGTTGGAACAACATAAAGCAATAGTAGATTGTTATACAAAGATACTTAACTATAAAGACGATTTTGGCACTGCTTGAACAACCCAAGGTATACAAAAACCTGTATCAGTCAGACAAGTTTCAACAATGCAACTCAAGAAATGTATGAGAAAGAGATGCCAAGTTTATGCTATCCAAGTAACGAATCTATTAGAAAAAGAAGATGAGCCAAAGTTAGAAGACTTTGTTGTCCTACATGAATTTAGAGACATGTTTGTGGATGAGATACCAGAATTACCTCCTAGAAGGGAAATAGACTTCTCCATAGACCTACTACTTGGTTCAGCCCCTATCTCAAAAGCACCTTACCGAATGAGTCTACCAGAATTGGCAGAATTAAAAATACAATTACAGGTTGGACAAAGAGTATATCAGACCGAGTATTTCACCATGGGGGGCACCAGTCCTCTTTGTGAAAAAGAAAGACGATACTCTAAGACTATGTATCGATTATAGACAACTGAACAAAATGAATATTAAGAACAAATACCCCTTACCAAGGATAAATGATTTGTTCGATCAAGTAGGTGGGGCCAAGATCTTTTCAAAGTTGGATTTACGATCCGGTTATCATCAAGTTAGGATAAAAGATGAGGACATAAACAAAACAACTTTTCGAACAAGATATGGACACTACGAATTCATAGTCATACCTTTTGGACTCACTAACACACCAGCCACGTTTATTTTCCCGATGAACAATATTTTCAGTCAGTACTTAGACAAGTTCGTAGTAGTATTTATCGACGATATTCTGGTCTATTCAAAAACAGAAGAAGAACATGATGAACACTTAAGTATAGTTCTGCAAACTTTGAGGAAACACAAATTGTACGCCAAATTTGACGAGTGTGACTTTTATAAAAAAGAAGTACAATATCTAGGACATATAATTTCAGTAGAAGGCATTGCCGTAGACTCGGAGAAGATAAGAGCCATTATGGAATGGCCGGTACCTAAGGATGTAGCGGATATCCGATCATTCATGCGAATCAACGGATATTATCACATATTTATAGAAGGGTTTTCCAAGATATCCTATCCTATCACTTCATTACAAAAGAAAGGGACCAAGTTTAACTGGTCAGAGAAGTTTCAAGACAGTTTTAACAAACTGAAGTAATTATTGACAACTGCACCCATATTGAAGGTAGGAGACCCAGAAAAAGACTTCACTGTATGTTTTGATGCAAGTAAAGAAGGACTAGGTGGTGTCCTAACTCAAGATGGGCACATTATTTTTTAAGATTCCCGGAAATTAAAAGAACACGAGCGAAATTATGTCACTCATGACTTAGAATTGGCAGCGGTAATACATGCCTTAAAAATGTGGCGACACTACATAATGGGCAGAAAATTTCTACTATTGACGGATAATAGCGGGGTGAAATATCTGTTTAGCCAACCAGATCTTAATGCAAGAAAAGCAAGATGGCTAGCCTTCTTGAGCGAATTCGACTTCGAGGTCAGACATATCAAGGGTAAGGAAAATAAAGTAGCAGACGCTTTAAGTAGAAATTATTGGACAAAGAGTATATCAGACTGAGTGTTTCACCATGGGGGGCACCAGTCCTCTTTGTGAAAAAGAAAGATGGTACTCTAAGACTATGTATCGATTATAGACAACTGAACAAAATGACTATTAAGAAAAAATACCCCTTACCAAGGATAAATGATCTGTTCGATCAAGTAGGTGGGGCCAATATCTTTTCAAAATTGGATTTACGATCTGGTTATCATCAAGTTAGGATAAAAGACGAGGACATAAATAAAATAGCTTTTCGAACAAGATATGGACACTACGAATTCATAGTCATACCTTTCGGACTCACTAACGCACCAGCCACGTTTATTTTCCCGATGAACAGTATTTTCAGTCAGTACTTAGACAAGTTCGTAGTAGTATTTATCGATGATATTCTGGTCTATTCAAAAACAAAGGAAGAACATGATGAGCACTTAAGTATAGTTCTGCAAACGTTGAGGAAACACAAATTGTACGCCAAATTTGATGAGTGTGACTTTTATCAAAAAGAAGTACAATATCTAGGACATGTAATTTCAGCAGAAGGCATTGCCGTAGAATCGGAGAAGATAAGAGCCATTATGGAATGGCTGGTACCTAAGGATATAGCGGATATCCGATCATTCATGCGAATCACCGGATATTATCACATATTTATAGAAGGTTTTTCCAAGATATCCTACCCTATCACGTCATTACAAAAGAAAGGGACCAAGTTTAACTGGTCAGAGAAGTTTCAAGACAGTTTTATCAAACTGAAGGAATTATTGACAACTACACCCATATTGAAGGTAGAAGACCTAGATAAAGACTTCATTGTATGTGTTGATGCAAGTAAAGAAGGACTAGGTGGTGTTCTAACTCAAGATGGGCACATTATTTGTTACGATTCTCAGAAATTAAAAGAACACGAGCGAAATTATGTCACTCATGACTTAGAATTGGCAGCGGTAATACACGCCTTAAAAATGTGGTGACACTACATAATGGGCAGAAAATTTCTACTATTGACGGATAATAGCGGGGTGAAATATCTGTTTAGCCAACCAGATCTTAATGCAAGACAAGCAAGATGGCTAGCCTTCTTTAGCGAATTCGACTTCGAGGTCAGACATATCAAGGGTAAGGAAAATAAAGTAGCAGATGCTTTAAGTAGAAGAGCCCATGGGTTATTTGAGATAAATATCAGCAGGGCAGAAAATGATCAGGAACAAAGAATAAGGACAACATGTATTAACGACGGAAATTACACGAAGATAAAGGCAGAATTACAAAGCAGTATCGCAAACTCAGATAAACCAGATCTAAGTATCGACGAGAAGGGACTATTACGATTTAAAAATAGGCTTTACATACGAGATTCAATAGAGTTAAAGTTAATAGTCTTGGACGAAGTGCATAAGAAACCGTATTCTGGCCATCCAGGATACCAGAAAACAATAACAACACTTAAGAAAACTATTTTACTGGCCTAATATGAACGACGAAACAATAGAATACTTGGCTAGGTGCCAAGATTGTCAATAGGTTAAGGCCGAGCACCAGCATCCAGCCGGCCTATTACAGCCATTACCAGTACCAGAATGGAAATGGGAGACCATATCGCTGGACTTTATAACAGGTTTGCCTAAAACTCAGAAACATAATGATTCTATCATGGTTGTAATCGATAAACTTAGTAAGTCTGCACACTTTATTCTTGTAAAGTCTACTTTTAAAGCTATAAACATTGCTGAAATATTCATGAAAGAAATTTTTAGACTGCATGGTATTCCTAAAATGGTGATTTCAGATAGAGACGTAAAATTCACATCTGCCTTTTGGAAGGAATTGTTTGCAGGGATAAATACTAATTTGAATTTCAGTATGAGTTATCATCCACAAATAGATGGATAGACCGAAAGGACAAACCAAATTATAGAGGATATGCTCCGCATGTACATAAGAACAAAACCAAACAAGTGGGAAGACTATATGCACTTGGTAGAATTTGCATATAACAATGGGTACCAAACTTCGGCTAAGTTAATCCATTTCGAAGTACTGTACGACATAAAGTGCATGACTCCAATTAGATGGGATAACCCGGCTGACAGACTCATGGTTGGACCAGAGATGCTCTAAGAAATGGAGAACATGGTAAGGAAGGTACAACAGAACTTAAAAGAAGCACATGACAGACAGAAGAGCTATGCAAATAAGAAAAGAAGACACTTAGAATTTCAAGTGGGAGACCATGTTTATTTGAAGGTCAAAGCCCAAAAAAATTCGTTGAAGTTAGGGAACCGTGCCAAGCTGGCACCCAGGTTTTGTAGGCCCTTCGAGATACTAACTCGAATTGGACCCGTAGCATACCAAATTGCACTCCCAGCTAATCTAAGAATTCATAATGTATTTCATGTTTCTTTGTTGAAAAAGTACATTTATGACCCTACTCATATGATTGATTGGAACTTGGTGCAGGTGGAACCCGAAGGTGAGTTCCAGGTGGAACCCTTGCATATTCTGGACCGGAGAGAAATAACACTTCGGAACAGAGCCGTTGCTCAGGTAAAGGTGCAATGGAAGCACTTTAGTCCTGAGGAGGCCACTTGGGAGTTGGAGGGAGATCTACGAAAATCTCATCCAATCCTGTTTCAAGAAAGGAACGAACACTGAGGACAGTGTTTTATTGAAGGGGGAAAGGAAGTGACATCCCCAAAAAAATGAAGTATTTTTGAAATTTAAATTTGTTGGAAAATTATTTCGTTCTTAGAAAATTCGAATTTGGAAAATTTTTGACATTTATGGCATTTCCGAATTTCGAATTTAATAATTGTAATTAATTATTATGACTATTGGGCAGAGATCTGATTTGACCCAACTAATTATTTGACTATTACACTTGTATAAAAGCATAATATTTTATATTGATTGCAGGAGGAAAAATGGAACAACCATGTTAAAATCAGCTGACCATGACTCCATGAGTGGGGAACATGTTGGAACTACCTCTGGGCTGATTGTTACAAGTGGAAAATCAGAGTTTTGGCCATTAGCAGCCCCCGAAAATCAGGGATTTAGAAAGTTGTGAAAATTCCAAAGGGAGGGAAAAAGCCCTAGGCAAAAAGATTTTATTGATAAATAGCATATGTGAGGAGGCAGGACGCTGCCAAGGATGCTGGGAAATGAGACTATGGATTTTTCCTTGCTTTTATGAACACTACTGAGTGAGTGTGAGGCAAGAGGAATCTGCTGGAATTAAAGGACATTGCTGAGGAGGAGTTTTCCAAGTTCGCCCTCATGGATTCATGGTCAGGCTAGGGGGTGAATCGGGCAAGTGATTTTGGCTGCCCTATTTTACGGTTGGGAGGAACGTGGTTGTTCCCTTTGTCTTCTCGTGAACTGGTTCAGATATGTAAATTTTCTCCTTCTTTGTTTGAATGATTTGTGTATCTGATATTATGCATCTAATTGTGCTAAGTTGAAATAATTTCCATGGATGACATCTGTTCGTTGTATGAAGTTTATAATCAAAGACTAAATTCTGGGAATGGTTCCTCCTGAAACTAAAATTCTAGGAAAAACTATCTACAAATGAACTTGAAAGAACAGATCCATCTACAGGAGTATGTTTAACTCTGAAATCGAAATTCTAGGCAGGATTATCTATGTATAAATGAGCTTGAAAGGAATAGATCTATTTATAGGCATATGTTTATCTCTGTAACTGAAATATTAGGCAGATCTATTTATGGATAATCGGAGTTGAGTAAGCCTGTACACATATATACGTTTATGTGTATCTCTGTAATTAAATTTCAGAAAATCGTATCACTTAACAGAGACTTCCTTTCTAGTATAACTTGGAATTGAGGAGAAATACGAGACAACATGGATCTTATGGATCATATATATATTATTTTGGAAACTGTAGAGGCGTTACAAAAAACTGGAAGTGGACTATCTACAATAAAAATAGTTAATATTATATATGTTTTTTTATGAATCATATACTGATAAATAGTATGTATCAACAACATGCAAACGAATGCTAGATGCGTAAAGATCGACGAAGTTGAAAGTTAGAAAATCTGGAACCACTTTTTATATATTATTTCAGACGCTAGAATCGAAAGTACAATCTGAGAAATTTACACCTATCATGAGATCACATGCATTTTAGGGATTCATAGTATGTGGCGAAATTTCTAACCTGTATAAACATTTAAAGAAATCTGGAAATGAATCCAGGAGTATTATACTCATTTATATCTATACAAAACCATGACCGTGAATTTTATAAATAGGCTGTAGAACTTGCCGACAATGCGACTATTAACGATGTGGAAAAGAATTACTCATGTGAATTAAGGTAAATATAGATACACAATTACGCATACAATTATATATATATATATACACAGGGGTATGTGCGTACAAATTAATGTATAATCTACTCTACATAAGAGAATTTTAATGCATGACAACAGAACAATTTATGAATAAAGATTTCATTATTAAATGTTTGAAATAGATCAGTGTATAGTTCTGCCCTTCCCTGTAAATTGAATCATGGCTATCTAACTCGAATATCTCGACAAGACCGTAGTATAGATACTAGTAAAATAAATCACAACCGCTGAATAATAGGAAGGAAATTAAACCGCTTCTGTAGCCAAAAAAATAAAGATCTGTACATCTAAAGATTCAGATTAAACAATATTAAATATAGAATGCCGGAGTAATAACCAACATCACCAGGATTCCTCTAAATCCTTCAGGAACTTCTCTTACTGGAAACTAGAATACCTTTCTGAGCAGAGCCTGATTTAATCCAGCGCAACATCCACGTAAACCTATAAAACAACAAGGCGTTTAAATTTTTAGTAACAGACAGAGATCAAACCAAACTCGAAATTTGATAATTCATGTAAGACAACGAAATTACCCAATTGACAGAACCTTTACTTATCTTGGAATTGGCATAGGTGCATTCCAAATCCCAGTCGCAACCTGTCAAGGAACCGAAAGGGGAAGAGTGAGCTCGATCAAACTGATGGGTACCCTCGCATCAAACAGGGCCCCATCATTAGTCACCATATCCAATCCAAAAGAAGGGTTTTACAAGAAATAAGATTTTCGTAATGTACAGTAGTCCCGACACCAATTCGAGAAAACATTGAACAATGGACTGGTATAATTTAGTTATACATAAGAATAAACAAGACACAGAAAATACTATACAGGACCTTCGTAAAGAAATAAAGTCAATACACAGTCACTATGAGAACGCCTAATCTTAAACACAGGAATCGATGTCTAGAGAAAAAATTAATTTAACACAGAATAATACAGATACCCCTCTCCATAATGAAAGACCGAGGCCAGTTAATACAGAGCCCACAATTGTTTACCAGTTGCTTGATATAAGACTCCCGAACCTGAGAGGTATCGCTAATTCGAAAGCTATAGAAGAAAATTATGAAAAATTTATTCGGCCTTCTCCCTTGATGTTACAGATTATTGGTGAGGATCAATAGAGCTAGTTTGGGAAAACATTATTTAAACACCACACGGAGAATAACCAATCCCGACAGGTCATCAGAGACTAGGAAAAGAAAATTTATTTAACTTGGACAAGAATACATCATATTACAGCATGGTTCGTACTGTAAAAAATTAACTTCTGGAATGGAACCTTGGAGAGTTCCGCAAAGACTCAGTACCATCTGATGATACAAAATAGTGAAGCAAAGCGAGGAATGACAAGCCCTAAAGTAAGCTACCTACAGAAACCTCGAAAGCACTAAGAAAGAAAAAGAATGAGGTATCGAGGCTTTTTGGGAACTTTTGAATGGATAAGAATACGATAGTGAAGTTAACTATGAGTAGTGAGGAATTTCAGAATGATTTCCTTGAGAGTTGGCAATGAGGGAGTGACTACTCACAATAAGTATAAGCATTATGACATGCAGGTTACCTCCCGACGATAAAAAGAAAGAAAAAGAACTTGAGCACTAATCTACGACCAAAGATGCAGTGATAGTGTGAAACTTACCAGGCTGTTGGGTAACGATGCCGCCTCCATCAAAGAAAGTCCTCATAGTTTTCTTTCCTTCGACAAGAAAACAGAGTCGCAGAGCTAGGTTTTCGGAGAATCCCTCACAACAGAAGTAAAAACCCTATAGCCTAAAGAACTCACTCCCCATAGAGTGAATGCTGTTGGTATGAGAGGCCATGTGACGAAGAAGGCTTGGCGCGTCCACAGTGGACGATGGGTCAGGTGATGGCCTCGACATCCGCATACACCTTGCCCCATTAATGGCCTGGCAGGATTTAACTCACGTCTCTCCAAATCCCTGCCCTTGACATTTAATGGGTTACAAACGCCTTTAACCCTAAACCATTATGAACTCAGTTAATGTGATGTCCAGTGGAAGTTTTCATGTAGGACAGGTGGAGCCGAACGAGTTTCTAGTATGAGATTTTGGGTAAAGAAAATCGTTACACAGAATTTACCCAGGGAGCCTTCCCTAATCCACCATCCCTATCCTAATGCTTTTAGAAAAGAGGTATGATAATTCTTCTGATAAGACACTTTGCAAAGGCTTAATAATCCAAGCCCTTACCCTTGTCCTGTTGCATAAGCTCTTGTGATCAAGTATTTGCGGGTCAAATGTATGCATAAGGCTTAGGGCCATAAGTCCCAAAATCATTGTAGTTCCAAGCCTATTATATGGATTTACATATTTATATAGATATGAAGGTGAATATGACTGTAGGACTATAAGTGGTTATTGAAATGCTAAGTATGTATATTTTGTATTTGGGTATTAATGTTAGTCAACATCAGGCAGGACTCTAGCAAATGTTTTTAGATTTAAACAGGAAACATAAAGGGCTACTGTCTTTCAATTTCGAACCCATTTAAGAATGAATGCATGAGCAATTTTTTTTTTATTTGACAGATTTTGAGGTTCATTACACATACCCAAGATAGGAACCCTGGTAAGCCTTCGGGGTGGAGATCTAAATCTACAGGTAGATCTAAGTCTCTAGGAAAATCTTTGAGGAAATGTTGGAAGTGTGGTAAAATAGGGCATTATAAGAAAAATTGCAAGTCTAAGAAGGTTGAAAAACCAAAGGAATCTGATAGTACCTCTTCCATAGAGGCGAAAACCTCCACTAAAGAAGGAGGTGATGTTTACCTGGCATCTACAAGTACACATGCAGACCGCGATGTATGGTTGATCGACTCAGGTGCGTCATACCATATGTCTCCTCACAGGGAGTGGTTCTCTGAATATGAAAAATACGATGGTGGTGATGTATTCCTAGGAGATGACTCGACAACAAAAATCTTGGGACGTGGAAGGGTTAAGTTGCTACTAAAATATGGAAGGATTAGAACTCTCCCTGGGGTTATGCACATTCCAAAACTAGCCAGTAGCCTAATATATGTAAGCAAGATGGATGATGTAGGAGTCGATACTGTATTTGGAAAGAACACTTGCAAGATGGTACAAGGAGCAATGGTGTTGATGAGGGGAGTTCGATGTGGAACTTTGTACAAGTTGCTGGGCAGAACTTATACTAATTGGTGTAATAGTTCTGTTGTCCCTAAAAAGAGAAATAAAGAAGACAAGACCAATATTGTCCCTAGAAAAAAGACCATGCTGTGGCATCAAAGACTAGGACATATTGGAGAAAAGGGGCTTCAAACACTACACGGTAAAGGTATGGTTGAAGGTATGTCTAATTGCACTTTGGATTTTGATTTATGTGAACATTGCATATATGGTAAAT
>JASDQU010030885.1:11604-22401 GCA_032191745.1 Picea mariana | reverse complement strand
AACCACTTGTCCAATTAATAATTTATCCATTAAATTTATTATTTAAATAATTTATTTTGTATCCACTTTGACTTATAATACACTCATCACTTCACTTTACCTCAAGGGGTTACCTTCTAACCATCTTAAACCACTTTCCTTATTTTAGGGGTAACTCACTTCTAACCACTTGTCAACTTAGTAATTTCTCCATTAAATTTATTATTTAAATAATTTCTTTTGTATTCACTTTGAATTATAGTACACTCATCACTTCAGTTTATTATTTACCTTCTAAAAATCTCTTAAACCACTTTGACTACTTTGACCTTTTGGGGCTTCTAGATGACTCATGAGGGTTCTCCAATTTCACATGGCCATAACTCTCCAACTGTGAGGAGTTATGTGACGTTCCACATACCACTAGAAATGGCATGACATGTACTATCCATATAGAATAGTATTACTTGCAAATATATCAAAAATCATACTGTTATCCATCAAACAAACTTGGGTCCATTACCTAAACCTGGGTTCTCCAACTTCCTTCAAGGGTTGACATCAATGACAACCAACCTTAATCAACACCAGGAAGTACCAGATTTCACCAATATTTTCCATACCGTGCACCCCAAATTGGGTATCAAATACTATGAGCGACATCTAGTGCTCAAATTACGTGGTTGTTTGCATAGATACATTCAAACCGAAATGGAGTTTCTGGACATTGTCTCATTGGGCACAAATTATAGATATGTTGTCAAGATTGAGCAAAAAGTTAAGCAGAAGAGGAAAGAGTTTGGATCTACAAACTCCTCACAGTCGAAGCAGGGCAAAAGCGGCCCCAACCCACACAACAAGGGATCGAGCCGAGATGGCCACTTTTAGGAAAACCAGTGCAAGCTGCAACACAAGAAGCACAATGAGAAGACAAAGAAGGACACAAGAAAATGGTGCGAGTACCATAAAATCCCTTGGCACAACACTGAATAATGCCGCTCCAAGCAGTCACTCATGCATGAGCTAAAGGCTTCCGAGTCAGAGGACGATTCTGATTCCGAATCAAATCATGAAGGAGGGAAGCAGATTATCGATACTGAACCTAGTGTCACTTTTGCTGCCACCAAAGTCCAGCCAAGCGAACCAGAAGAACCAAAGGAAGGGGAACGCCTCTTTCACTCACAGATGTGGGTAAAGGGGGCTCCGCTTCATTTCATTATCGATAGCGGGAGTCAGAAGAACCTGATTTCAGAAGAGGTCATCAAGCGGCTGGACCTGCTAACAACACCACACCCACAACCCTACACTATCAGTTGGATTCACAAATGAAGATATCTTTGTGTCCGCCAATAGTGTCGTCTACCCTACGACATCAAGCCTTTAAAAGATGAGGTATTGTGTGATATTTCTCCCCTTGAAGTTTGTGATTTTATTTTAGGAAAACCATATTTGTGGAAGTGTCATGGTGTGTATGATTATAGACCCCATAGTGTTATTATTACTTTGGGTAGACAATTTTACAGGATACCAGAGGTATCCCCGCCTACCACTATTTCTTTAATCTATGCTAAGCAATGCAATAAGGTCATTTTATAGATTGGGAAGTTTTTATTCTTTGTGATCTGTGCTCATAGTAAGCAAAATATCTCCGCCACATCCGTGGCCTCTACACAGAGCCTCTCTTTGCAGAAAAATCAAGTGGACAAGATCGTGGAAGAATACATAGACATCTCCTCAGTCACCGGGGTATCGACACACTGCCAAGTCAAGCATACAATTGATCTGACCCTCAGTGCACCGTACCTAATGGACCAATCTATTGTCACTCGCTTATGGAAAATGATGAAATCATGCATCAGATCTAAGAGATTCTTCAAAAGGGGCACATCGAACCCAATTCCTCCCCTTGTGGAAGCCCATTTGTACTGGTGTATAAGAAGGACAGGACTTGATGACTCTGCACTGATTACAGAGCCCAAGGATGATTTTAAGGATGGAAATTTATTTTAAGATGTAGAAACCTTGGCGAATCTTACTAATCCTTCATATACCAACTATAAATGATTGACGATATTTTTGTAAAAATATTCAAATTTCTAAGGATTTTATATAGTTTTATAAAATTTTGACGATTTTTAAGGTAAAATCATTTTATCCTATAGAATTTGGGCGAATCATTTTTAAAACAACGAATCTCGTTTTTGGAAAAACCATGAAAAATTAGCCCATGAACAAAATTTAGCCCCTAAAATCATCATTATCAGAGCCTTAAACAAAATCACAGTTAGGAACCGATACCTAATTCCTAGGATTTATGATCTTCTTGACCAACTCAAGGGGGAAAATTTCTTCAATAAGATTGACCTAAATTCTGGCTACCACTAGGTTCCCATCGAACCAATTGATGTATGGAAGACAACCTTCAAATCTAAAGAAGGTCTCTTCGAATGGCTGGTCATGCCCTTTGGATTAAAAAATGCACCAACCACTTTCATGAAGTTGATGGATGATGTATTGAGACCCTTCACCAACTCTTTTGTGGTGGTATATTTGGATCACATCCTCATCTTCGGTAGAACCTGGGAGGAGCACATGCAACGCATTCAATAGGTTTTGAACACTCTATGGTAGCATAAGCTATATGACAACTTGAAAAAATGATCCTTTGGCATAAACATGGTCCAATACTTAGGCTACATTGTTGATGAGCATGGGGTACATGTTGATCCAACTAAGATCCAAGTCATTTGTGACTGGCCATCCATGACCACACTAACCGAGCTTCGGAGCTTCTTGGGACTGGACAACTTCTACCGATGGTTCGTGTTGGGATTCTCCCATATTGCATGGGCCCTTAGCTAGGTGACCAAGGGCGGTGGCAGGAAAATGTTCGTGTGGAGGAAGGAACAACAATGAGCATTCGATGATCTAAAGCATCGCTTGTGCTCAACTCTAGTACTCTCCTTTCTCGATATGAAACAACCATTTGATATTGAGACTGATGCATCTGACTATGTTGTAGGTGAAGTTATCACTCAACATGGTCATCCGATGGCATACCATAGTCAGACACTCTCAGATACTGTCCGAAATTACCCCACCTATGACAATGAAATGTATTCCATTGTACAATCCCGTCATCAATGAAAACATTACATTATGGGAAATGAGACAATTATCCACACTTATCACAAGCCTCTGCAGTTCATACAGACACAGGGGAAATTGCAGAACGACCGCCATGATAAGTGGTCCTCCTACCTGCAACAATTCCATCTCAACATCAAGTATAAGACATGGATCTCAAATCATGTCACTGACTGCCTCAGTTGTCCTGCTATGGCTTCCCTCACCACTGTGATCTATTCCTATGGACATGAGGCATCTGAGTGGCCCCAACTTTATCAAAAAGATCAAGACTTTACCACCACCTATCATCTCTTGGGTACATGCATGATTATCACCGATTTTCACCCAAAGTACGGATTATTATGCCATCTGGGCCATCTCTGTGTTCCTACAAGTGAGCGTGCAAAGATGATTTTGGAATCCCACTATAGTCGGATGGCAAGACATTTTGGCATGAATAAAACTATGGCCGTTCTTAATAAACATTTTTATTGGCCAAAACTTTGACAGGACGTCAACAAGTATATCAGATTTGTCACTGCATGTGCCATTTCCAAGCCAACCATCAAGAAGCAAAGATTATACACCCCTCTTCCTACTCCCAAGAAGCCTTGGGAATCCATATCAATGGATTACATGTCTATCCTTCCATCCACCAAGCAAGGAAATGACTGCATATTTATCATCGTTGATCGGTTTTCGAAGATGGCCATCTTCACATCCTGCAAGAAGAATATCATAGTGGAAGATACTGCCAAGCTGTTCTTCGAACAAGTACAGGTCCATTTTGGGATACCATAGACCATCATCTCTGACCAAGACAACATGTTCCTCAACACATTTTGGTCGAGTCTCTGGTCACTATTGGACACCAAGCTCACTAAATCCATTTCTTTCCACCCCCAAAAAGATGACCAAACATAGGTTGTCAATTGAATGATTGTGCACATACTGCGCATGTACAACTCTAAGCATCCACGTACATGGGATGAGAGTCTCCCCTATGTTCAACACAGTTACAACAAGGATCTCCATCTCTGCACTGACCATAGCCCATTTCAGGTAGCGCTGAGATTCTAACCCTTGGTTCCCATTGATGTTGCACTACCTCTTGCCACCACACATACAAAATCTTCCCATGTTTATTATGAGACTGACAAAGCCACCAGATTCATTGAGAGGATTCAACACATCTGCCAACAGGTCCAAGAGATTTTTCATAAATCCAATACTAAGTACAAGCAATGCCGTGATCAACACATGGTACCGCACCATTTTTAGGTTGGCGACAAAGTCTGGTTACATTTGCAGAAGGAGCGTTTCATAGGGCCCCATCGGAAACTCCGCCCACTTCGCTATGGACCTTACATTATCACCAAGGCTGTGGGTAGCAATGCTTTTAAGCTCAACACTCCACCCTTCCTTGGCCTACACTTAGTGTTCAATGTGGACCTCGTTCGGCCATATTTTCCACCATTATTGGAAACCTCAGAGATCGCAGAACATATGACACCAATAGAGCTCAACCCTGACTGTATGGAACAAGCATCCACTGATAATATAGTGGACACAGAGGTCAAGGGCACTCACCAAAAGAGGATCCAACTTTATCGGGTTGTTAAGGCGGGGTAGCTCCTCCACCAAAGCAAGTGGCTCACCCAGGGCCAAATCCAGCAGAAGTTTCCTCACCTAATGGGGAACTCAACGCAATGGAGACCATTCCTTCCTAAGGTGGGCGTATTGATCTATGTGGACATTGGTGTCCACCCACCTATTCCAACTAGACCCTCTTCTCCATTTTAGTTCAACATGTTCTTATGTACTTCTTTGTAATTGTGGGTTCTACACTTTTGGGGTTGTCTTAAGCCCTATACATGTTACAGGTGGATACTGATGGCCTCTCACCTAATCCAACTGGCTTATTTTGTATGTTTTCATGTCAACATATCTTGTTGTACTTCCAGGGCTGTTTTGGATCCCTAAACAATGTTTTTTTGGCTCGCTACAGTCAAACTGTAGACGGAGTTAGAGTTTAAAGGCGTAATGTGTAGTTCTATGAAAGACCTTTCCAACGGGCCATCACATGCTTAAAAAAAAGGTCGTTGGAAAAATTTATGACCCCGGGGAGTTGAGGTACCAACTTACCGATAAGGGCCCACATGAATTTTGGTGTTTCACCTCCTAGGGTTAGGTTTTTGGATCTATAGGGTTTTGGAATTCATGAATAATATCAAAAAGGCCTCTGGAGCCTCATTGTAATGATTATTCTTAGACAAATGCGCGTAGAAGCCACATCTCTTCTCAGAGATAGCTACCACCATTTGAGCAAGTGTTTCAGTTCTGCAGTTTTACAGTTTCAACCTATTTCATTTATTCAATAGAAGATATTGTTGACCAGATATCTATGTTATTATTCATTTCTCTGTGTTTATTGTATTCAGTTTTTTAATCAGTTCATTCCACTCCTAAATACAGACCAGTGGTATCAGAGTGGTCTGCTCTTCATTTATTTTTCTTCGTGCATGTCCTCGACAAGATCTGGGTACAAGAAGTTGGGACTCAAACCAATCGAGCCATTGCAAGATCGACCGCGCTGAGCTCGACAAAAACAAATGGGGGATGAAAAGAAATATGGTGGAGTAGGATATCCTATCAAAATGTTGCTCGAGGAAGCCCTCATGTGACAAAGGAACGAAATGATGGAAAACTTTGCGTAGATCCTTTGACAACTGCCCATAGGAGAAGCATCTTGATCAAGCGACCATGCAACCCCCTTCAAGGTATAGGTAAATTTATATATTCCATTATTTGAAGGACTGATAGATGCAGATGCTGTAGATAAATGGTTGAATCTGCTCGAAGGGTATTTTTCGGTCCACAATTTTTGCGTTAGGGAAAATATTACTTTTTCACTCCTCAAGGACGTCCCCCATGTCAAGGAATGGTGGGATACTTACTCTGAGCAAAGGGTCGAAGAGGAATATGCAATATTTGTGGTGGCCCCTACATGGGATTCCTTCCGAGATGCCATTAAAGAACAATACTACCCTGTTGGAAGCTACAAGGACTAGTACACTAGATGGACCACCCTGCTTCAAGAAAGGGACCAAACAATACCATATTTCACGAATATTTTCCATACCCTACGCACCAAATTGGGTATCAAAGACTATGAGAAACATATGGTGCTCAAATTTCGTGACTATTTGCATAGATACATTCAAACCGAAATGGGGTTTCTGGACACCGTCTCATTGGGCACAACTTATAGATATGCTGTCAAGATCAAGAATAAATTTAAGCAAAAGAGGCAAGAGTTTGGATCTGCAAAATCCTCACAGTTGAAGAAGGGAAAAGGCGGCCCCAACCCACACAGCAAGGGACCGAGCCGAGATGGCTACTATCAGGACAAGTAGTACAAGCCACAACATAAGAAGGGAAATGAGAAGACGAACAAGGATACAGGAAAATGGTGTGAGTACCATAAAATCCCTTGGAACAACACTAAAGAATCCCGCTCCAAGCAGTCACTCGTGGACGAGATGAAGGCTTCCGAGTCAGAGGCCGATCCTGATTCTGAATCAAATCCTTAAGGAGGGAAGCATATTATCGATGCTAAACATAGTGCCATTGTTGCTACCACCAAAGTCCATCCAAGCGAACTAGGAGAACCAGAGGAAGGGGAACACCTCTTTCACTCATATATGTGGGTAAAGGGGGCTTCACTTCATTTCATTTTTGATAGCGGCAATCAGAAGAACCTGATTTCACCAGAGTTTGTCAAGTGGCTGGACCTCCCAACAACACAACACCCGCATCCCTACACCATCGGATGGCTTTGCCAGGGAAGAGATCTTCGTGTCAACCAATAGTGTCGTCTTCCCTACGACATCAAGCCTTTCAAAGATGAGGTATTGTGTGATATTTCTCCCCCTAAAGTTTGTTATGTTCTTTTAGGACAACCATATTTGTGGAAGTGTCATGTTGTGTATGAGTCTAGACCCTGTAGTGTTATTATTACTTTGGGTAGACAATTATACATGATACCAGAGGTAGCTCCACCTACTGCTATTTCTTTAATCTATTCTAAGCAATGAAGTAAGGTCATTTCATAGACCAGGAAGTTTGTCTTCTTTCTAATCCATGATCATAGTAAGAAGAAGATCGTCGGCACATCTGTGGCCTCTACACAAAACCTCTCTTTGTAGCAGAAGAAAGTGGATGGGATCATGGAAGATTACAGATACATCTTCTCCTCACCCACCAGGGTACCGACGCATTGCCAAGTCAAGCATCCAATTGATTTGACTCCCGATGCACCTCTACCTAATGGACCAGTTTATCGTCACTCACTGATGGAAAATGACGAAATCATGCGTCAGATCTAAGAGATTCTTCAAAAGGGGCACATCAGACCCAACGCCTCTCATTGTGAAATCATGATTGTATGGTTCAGAAGAAGGAAGGGACTTGGCGATTCTGCATTGATTACAGAGCCTTAAGCAAAATCATAGACAGGAGCCGGTACCCAATTCCCAGGATTGATGACCTTCTTGACCAACTCAAGGGGAAAAATTTCTTCAACAATATTGACCTAAAGTCTGGCTACCACCAGGTTCCCATCGAACCAACTGATGTATGGAATACATCCTTCAAATCTAAATAAGGTCTCTTCAAATGGTTGGTCATGCCCTTTGGCTTAAAAAATATACCATCCACTTTCATGAGGTTGATGGATGATGTATTGAGACCCTTCACCAACTCTTTTATGGTGTTATATTTGGATGACATCCTCATCTTAAACAAAACTTGGGAGGAGCACATGCGACATATTCAACAAGTTTTGAGCACTCTGTGGTAGCACAAGCTATATGCCAACTTGGAAAAATCCTCCTTTGGCATGAACAGGGTCCAGTACTTGGGCTACATTGTTGATGAGCATGGGGTACATGTTGATCCATCTAAGATCCAATTCATTCATGAATGGCCATCCCGGACCATAGTAACTGAGCTTCGAAGCTTCTTGGGACTGGCCAACTTCTACCAACGGTTCATGTTGGGATTCTCCCATATTGCATGTGTCCTCATCCAGGTGACCAAGGGCCATGGAAGCACAAAGTTCGTTTGGGGGAAGGAACAACAACGAGCATTCGATGATCTGAATCATCGCTTGTGATCAGCTACAGTTCTCTCCTTTCCTGATTTGCAACAACCGTTCAAGATTGAGACTGATGCATCTGACTATGATGTAGGTGTTGTTCTCACTCAACACGGTCATCCAGTGGCATACCATAGTGAGACACTCTTAGATACTCTCTGGAAATACGCCACCTTTGATAAGGAAATTTATTCCATTGTAAAATCCTATCTTCAATGGAAACATTACATTCTGGGAAAGGAGATGATCATCCACATTGATCACAAGCCTCTGTAGTTCATACGGACACAGGGGAAATTGTAGAACGATCACCATCATAAGTGGTCCACCTACCTACAACAGTTCCATCTCAACATCAAGTATAAGACATGGATATCAAATTGTGTTGTTGACTGCCTCAATCGACCTCTTGTGGTTGCCCTCACCATTGTGCTCCATTCCCGTGGACATGAGGCATCTGAGTGGCCCCAAATTTATCAGCAAGATCTAGACTTCACCACCATTTATCAGCTCTTGGGTACAGGCACAAATGTCACCTATTTTCACCTTCAGGATGAACTATTATGCCATCTGGGCCATCTCTGTCTTCCTACAAGAGAGAGTGCAAAGATGATTTGGGAATCCCACTACAGTTGGATGGCAGGACATTTTGGCATGGAGAAAACTGTGGTCATTCTTCAGAAACATTTTTATTGGCCAAAAATTCAATAGGACGTCAAGAAGTATAACAGATATTTCACTTCATGTGCCATTTCCAAGTCATCCACCAAGAAGAAAGACTTATACACCCCTCTTCTTACTCCCGAGAATCCTTGGGAATCCATATCAATGGATTACATGTATGGACTTCTGTCCACCAAGCAAGGAAATGAGTGCGTATTTGTGGTCATTGATCAGTTTTTGAAGATGGCCATCCTTACATCCTGCAAGAAGACTATCAGAGTGAGAGATACTTCCAAGCTCTTCTTTGAACGAGTATGGGTCCATTTTGGGATACCACAAACCATCATCTCCGACCGGGACAACAAGTTCCATAACACATTTTGTTCGAGTCTCTGGTCACTGTTGGACACCAAGCTCACTAAATCCAATGCTTTCCACCCCCAAACAGATGACCAAATGGAGCTCATCAATCAGATGATTGTGCACATCTTGCACATGTAAAACTCTAAGCATCCACATACATGGGATGAGAGTCTCCCCTATGTTAACCACAGTTACAACAAGGCTCTCCATAGCTCCACCGACCATAGCTCATTTCAGGTGGGGCTAGGATTCCAACCCTTGGGTCCCATTGATGTCACACTACCTCTTTCCACCACATAGAAAAAATCTTCCCATGCTTAGTCTGAGACCGACAAAACCACCAGATTCATTGAGTGGATTCAACACATCTGACAACAGGTCCAAGAGATTTTGCAGAAATCCAATGCTAAGTACAAGCAACGCCATGATCAACACAAGGTACCGTACTAGTTCCATGTTGGTGACAAAGTCTGGTTACATTTGCAAAAGGAGTGTCTCACAGGGCCCCATCATAATCTCTTCCCACTTCGGTATGGAACTTACACTATCACCAAGGTTGTGGGTAGAAATGCTATTGATCTCAACCCTCCACCCTTGTCCTGCACCCAGTGTACAATGTTGAAATCTTTTGGCCATATTTTCCACCATTATTGGACACCTCAGAGATCACAAAAAATATGACACCAAAAAATCTCAACCTTGATTGCATGGAACAAGCATCCACTGATCAGATAGTGGACACAGAGGTCAACGGAACTCACCAGCAGAGGGTCCAACTTTATCGGGTTGTAAAGGTGGGGAAACTCCTCCACCAAGTTAAGTGGCTCACCCGGGTCCAAATCCAACAGAGGTTTTCTCACCTGATGGGAGAAATCAACACAATGGAGACCATTGCTTCTTAAGGGGGGATGATTGATCCAAGTGGACATTGGTGGCCACCCACTTATTCCAACTGGACCCTCTTGTCCATTTTAGTTCAACACGTTCTTCTGTACTGCTTTGTAATTGTGGGTTCTACACTTTTGGGTCTGTTTGAAGCCCTACACATATTCCAGGTGGATACTGATGGCCTCTTGTTATCGAACTAATCGGTAGGTGTGAACACTAACAGATCTCCCTATATCCACCTGGATCTAGAACAAAACAGGACAAGACATGACTCTTTCCCTAAGTTGTAATCATTGAATCTGCTAATAGGAAGGAATAAGTGACATACCTTTATATCGCTTCCTTAGGTCTTTGTTGTTCCTGCTTCACTCCGATGCTCTCGTGAAGTCAAGTCCAAGACAACACAAACCAACCAAAGTGGAGATAGCAAAATGTATTCCACGTCAACTTATGCATATGATCAAGGAATTACACAATAAAGTAAGAGTGACTTTATGGGAAAGGGACATGCCACTGTATCATATTAATTGAAAGTAGAAGATACAACCTGATCGCCTTGATGTTGCAATATTCCTTTCAGTGAACCTTGGTTCCAACACACACAATTGCTTTTTACT
>JASDQU010030881.1:6451-28882 GCA_032191745.1 Picea mariana | reverse complement strand
GAAAGTGCGTGAGGAAAGACATGGCAAGGGAGTTGAAATCATGAAAAGAAGCACATGGTAGTTTAATAAACCACTTTGCTGTAGAGCCCGTAAGTGTTCGCTGGAAAAGACGTAAACGTATAGAATCATCCATGAGGGAGTTTGATGAACAACACAAATGGAAAGTCATCACATGGTTATTTGGATCTTCTCCAGATTTTCCGTCAAATTTCATAATATTAGAAGGAAGTTTAGCTGGAATAACTGGCCAAACCGATGAATGAAAAATAGGATCATTGGTTAACCAAGAGAAGTCTGGGAGATCTAGAGTTGCAAGGAAAGGTAGTTGCCGTTTAATTTGCGGATGATACTGGTGTGACATAGGAACACTAGTAGGACCATAAACTGGGTTAGGTGTATAATTGTAACCAGTAGGTCCTCCTACATNGTGGTGTTTGGAACACTCAGATAAGGTTGTCCATAAGATGGTCCGGAAGGAATAGGATTTGATACTCCTCCTTATGGGTTATGATATGAGTGCCCCCCAACATGGGGTTGGGTTAATGTGCCTCCTGAAGATACTCCCCAGGATTGTGAAGGGTTTCCAGCAAACGAAGGTTGCCCCGCTGCCAGTGGTGGATTAACGATCGGAGTATGACTGGCAAAGGGAGTTTTCCCTCCGAGAAGAACATGAAAAGGGGGCTGTCCCCCGGGAGGGGTAGGCCCACCATAGGATGGTGGTATTCTAGGAGGGATAGGTCCACTAGATGGTGGTTTCCCTCTAGCCGGTTGTATTTGGCTGGCAAAAGTCTGCATTCTCGGGTGAAAAGATGTCCCAGCAAGATCGTGCAGAACATGTGGAGCTGTAGAGTGAAAGTTTATAAAAGTGGGGATAGGGATCGAAGTTCCTTGGGAATGAGTAGAGGTGATGATTCCAACATTAGAATAGACTTGTGCCAATGCAACAGTAGGGTTAATGACTTGATCGATGGGGTGATTCATATTTTGACTAGATGGCCCAGTATCAACAGGAGGTTCATGAGGATTAAAGGGTTGTCGAAAGGATTCAAAATGCTCATAGAGATCACATCCTGATGAAATCATCCATACAGAATGAGAAGGTGTGGGATTTTTATCTACTGCAGTGGTAGGACAAACAAGAGTCCTATACTCATAACCAAAGTTTGGTTCTGGGGATCCCATATATATTTCGGTAAAATCTCTCACAGGTAACTGTGGGACCTCTTCGTCTATGACATTCCCAAGGGAGTCTAAACGAAGAAAAAGTGGTTCGAGAGGGGTTTTCAACATAGATGTAGTGCGAGGAGTGGGATTCTCAACCATAACCAAAGCACCTTCTTGATTGTCTAATGGAGGAGCAACAACACTACCAGCGTCAGATTGATTTTCTACCTCTCCACAATAGTTGTCTTCTAGTGGGTTAGGAGGTAAGGGTTGGTAGCCTTCTGGAGGAAGCCCTTGCATCCTATGCGATCGAATAAGACCTTTATCATCTACAGGCTCAATTTTGGAGGAAAAAAGTACACGCTAAAAATCTAGGGCCAATTAACAAAAAGAAACAACATACGCTAATAAAATCTAGGAATAAAAACCAAGCAAACAAAACTTCTCTCGATGACCGTACTAGTTGGTAATGAAATCCAACGTCGCATGATCAAGTCAAGAAGGGGCTAGGATATGGTGGAAGAGTTACAATGGCGACCTACTTAACGGACTTTCACCTTGGTACAAGCTTCCATGCAATAATTGTGGATTTACCCTCCAAGGAGCCTGAGTGAGTTTGACCAATGTCTGTTCCAGGTACAGTGAGACTTCCCTTCACCGTCACCTTGTGTAAGTACCTAAATATTGTGGCAACTAAGGACACCAACTCGCAGTCAACCCTTGGGTGGGTACAGTCGATAGTCCAATCTGAACGTATGGGTAGGATAACAAGTCTGAAATCAACTCGAGAGGCTCCCACACATAATCGTGGGTATACCGTCAAGTGACCCCCAATATATGATCCGACCACTACAAACAGTTGAACCATAGAGGGATAATCTCCGTAATTCTCCCGAATGCGACCTCGTGCGTAACCCCTGTGTGAGAGGTGGATCCCAAAAAGCCTCAACAATTGGATTTGACTCTCCCTATCTCAGGATGCTAATGTTTGTTTTGAAAACTTTGGAGAGTTGTACTCACAGCCTAATCCAAAGTGCTAATACTAGTCTAATATTGGTGGAAGATCCTAAAAACAAAATGTACTAGATAATTTTTAATTAGCATTCATTTTGCAGCTGTTCTTTACTCAAAGGGTGTATAACAATGAAACTAATGGTATGATGACTCAATTCCTAAAAATGCACAAGAAAATGATAAGCAATCTTGTCTTTCGATGAATGGCTATTTAAGGGAAAGAGAAAGAGTTGTTTTCACTATCAAACACTAAGATGCAATGTCCTCAATCAATTGTTTCTCGATCAAATCCAATGCAATGCTAAAAATTTCAAAAATTCCTTCTAATATCCAAACCAATCACTAAAATATGTCTTTTTGCTTATATGTGAATGATAATCATATGTAAAACTTCTAAATGTCAATCAAACTTCAGGATTAAACAAACAGAAGCAAACCTCACATAAAACAAAAATGCACTCTCGTCGTGAATAAACAAGAAGGACAAAGATAACCAAATTTGCAAACAAGAACCAAAAAACCTCAAACAAAAGAGAAATGCTGGAAAACTAACCTCAAAGATCAAATGAAAAGGTTCACAGACCTTTGGATTTCCTCACAAAATCTTCCTCTCAGTCAGACAAAGAAGAACAAAACAACAAGTTAACTCTAGGTCAACAAAGACAAAGAGTGACTTCAAGGAAAGGAAATAAAATGTCAAATTCCCAAACAAGAAGAGATCAATAATTAGAAAACAGGGTGTTGAAGCCCAATACCAAGATGGACTAAGAATATGAGACCCTAAGCAAATGCAAAAGGAAAAAACTGAACTCAGAAATTGAAAACCTAGAGAATATTTCAGAAAAAAGGGGGTAGCGCTCTGGTGTAAGGAGCACTGGAACATTCCAACACTTTGTGTAAGAACACCAGGGAGTGTTGGTGTTCTGATAACAAGGGAAGGGGAGCGCTCTGCTTCAAAAGCTCAGAAAAATGCCCAGAAACTAAAAAAATCAAGCAAATTTAGTCAATCACGGTGATCATGATGAAATAAAGAGGAAATCAAACAAATCTAAGAATAAAAAAGACAATATAGAGAAGGTCAAGTGAGTGGGAAAAGGGCCAAAACAAGATTTGGGAATGGAAAAAAAAATCAGAGTTCCTCCCCAGTGGAGTCGCCAATTTCTGTTGTAGGTGAATCCCCCTGCGGACAAGTGGATTCCCTCTTGGTCTCTAGACTCCTAATACCAAGACAGAAAAGTGATTAACATGGACACTGAAATCCTTTTAGATCTAATCAAGCTAACATAGGAAGGAGAAGAAGAAATATATGTACCTTATTAACGATGTTTGTCTCTGCAAAGTCCAGGCTGAGCTTTGATCCTGAGTTCCCTGATAGGTCCTGTAGAACAAACAAAGATACAATGGACTTCCTAATCTACCAATATTAGCTCAAATATAGATCCATATAATGCAGACAAAATCTTGTGGAACAAACATCAGTTTGAAAGAAATAGGCCAAGCATTGATATATTGATGAGAACAAGTAAAAGTACTTACAATTCTTTGATGAAGATGAAACAACTTCTTCCAGTTCTCCTTGTCCAACCCCTTTTCTCAAGTAATCTACACTGATTGCTTTGATGACATATCACTTATGAGATCATAAGTTTCACATATCCAATCCTTTCTGTCAATACCACTTATAGGATCATAAGTTTGGTATTAATCTCTAGTCTCTACTATCTTTGTATGTTGCCTATGAGATCATAGGTTTCATACCTCCAATCTTTTTCATGTACCTTTCACCATGAGAAGGCCTCCTTATATAACCTTGAAGAGGTCCAACCACTTGAGAGATCTTTGGGATAAGTTGAGTATTCCTCTCCTTCATTTGAGGATCTTCCCTAAGATCATGCCTTGACCCAAGATTCAAACCTAACTACCTTCAGATATTGAGGGGATTGTCCCCTGATTTCCTCCAACAAACCAAAAATTCACTCAGAAAGGGTAGTGCTCCCCAAAAGGGTGCACAGAGTGCTCAAACACTCCCCTAAAGAGGCCCATGGAGCACTATCACTCCCTGACAGTGGGTAGGGGAGCACTCCTCGCCAAAATCCATTTTTGAGTGGTTCTTTTAGTGACAAAAGGTTTGTACTCCCTGTCAAGTGATCTCTCTTCTTCAAAACTAGTCTTTGAGGTGTCTTTAGTGTCCTTATGATGTCGTTAGAGGCATGACATAGGCAATATGGAAGTATGATGTTTGTGACACTTTCAACACTTATGGTCAATATTCGACACTTGTGGACAAGATGCGACACTTACAACACTTGTAATGACAACACTTGCAACACTATTGAAGTGACTAGTTTTGAGGTGTAACACCTATTCACTAAAGGGATAGCCGAGATCCAAGAAGATACTCTCATGGCGCTCGTGACATTCAAAGAGATGGAGCGGTGGTATGAAAAAGAACTACAAGATGTGGAGAGAGTTTACTACATTGGTGTAGTCCAATAGGGTCGAGATAAAGAAGAACACGACATTCGAGTGTTGAACGAAAGAAGTCTTGATTGCATAAAGAAATCAGCCGAGTATTGGGAAAAAATGTCTTGGGAACCACATATAGAAATTCAAGAGAAATGGACCAAGTTCAAGAAACACTGGATTAAGATCAATTGGGTGATGAAAGATATCTAACTCCATGAGTTCGGTGCACCCGATGACTTTGTCGACTTGCGAGACATAGTCGAATCGCACACCAAGCAAGATTCATCATGGGATGAAAGATTGGCAAAGGTGACTGACACATCGCCAGGTCGGGTGCGACACTTTTTGGAACACACGATCAAATCTCAGGATATGATGCAAAAATTAAGTGCCAGTTTGGTCAAGTATCAGACACATGCAGTAGATATTAGAGAGATTTATGCAACCCCGATGGAACAACATAGATTCCCATATGCCCATACTTGCAAGGAGCTGTTCATCATCTGGTCGAAGTATGAGAAGATTCACGCTTTTAAAGTGATATCTTGAGATGACTCTTAGAAAATTTTTTAGGAGAGAATGCCACGTGACAAATTTTGTTTTTCTTATCTACACTTTAGCCGTTATTTTGAGTTAATTTTATGTTATAAATAAGAGCATTGACCGATTAGTTAAGGGTCGATGGTTGTTGCAAGAAACTCTCATTTATGGTTTTGTTAAGAATTATTTTGGAGCTACCTTTAATTGAGAAGTCCTTCTGGACCAGAGACAAGTTTATGTTTTCATCAAATGCATGTATTATTGGACGTGGGGAAGAACTATTTCCTACCTCGTCTCATGGATGGATGTTGTAACAAGTAAGAGCTATTAAATCTATTGTTAAGTTATCTGATGCAATGTTTTATAGTTCTTTTCTTTAATGATGAAGATGAATCATTGTGTTATTATGTGATGGATGATTAGAGTTAGTGAATTATTTTACTTGACATTATTTATCGCATGTGTGTTTTATTTCTAATGATTTGTATCTCAGTCAGTAATTGGGTACTCACATGGTTAATGTATTAGTACTAGGCCTGTGGTATGAAATTGTTGTCTCCATGCTTGAGTAATGGGTTATCCCAAGATCAACCTCTCCTCCAGTAGTTAAACTTATTCCTTTTTTGTTACCTAGTTGGTTTATACCAACTTTCCATCTTATATCGGTCCCACCTAAGAGAAAATACAAAAAGAGAAAGTCCAAACTAAAGGAGACGCCTTCGCAAGAAAACGTAAAGCTCATCGATTAACTGGCCGGATCATAAGACATGGAGAACCATTCCACTATTAAACGTTGTAGAATCTAATTGGGCCTCAGTGGCGGGTTTGGTTCATGCTGTTGAATAAAGGGATCTAAGACCCATCAACAGAAATGGCGCTAGAAGGAGGGCTCGAAGATTGAATGGATGAATACATATTTCACATAATATTTCAGACAACCTGTAAGATTCAAAACAACCCACATGCATGGCTAGTCATTCCTAATACAACCCACACACACTGAGTACTCCTGAAACAAGTTACGCACCCTATCCCGAGAAAGAACGCTTGTTCCCTGACATACCTTACGCTCTTTCTCATGAGGATTTAAATCAATTTAGAAGAATCACTAGAGAATACGCCCAACATATCGGTGCGCTTTCCTTAGCTCCGATACTTCCTCGAAGACAAAAAATAAGCAGACCAGTGGTCGACACCCTTGACCAGAATTTTGTGCACACAGTAGAAGAACTAATATATTTCACAATCACCGAAATCCAACACCCTCTAAATCTAATTCCTGAAACGCCAGCCGACAACGTCTCTGAACCAGACGATTTTTCGGAAGAGGAAGAGTTTAACTCAGGATACGAATATATGGAAGACAACAATGACCATGATGAATAAAGGGGGAACCCACCTCAGAACAATCAACCTTGGTTTGCCAGAGACACTTTGGCCATCCCAGGGCAAGTCCATAACCTTCCCCGACATCCAGAGAAGCTACTTCCTAAGTTTGATCCCGAGACCTCAGGATTGCCTGAAGATCATATCAAGAAATTCATATTGGCTATCAGACTGATTAATATCCAACATGAAGACGTATTTGGCAGGTTGTTCCCCTACACTTTCGAGAATTTGGATTCCACATGGTATTTCAACTTACCCATAGGATCCATAACTAGTTGGATGAAGTTTTAGAAAGACTTCTTGGATAAATTTGCAGAAGAAACTACCACCAGAGCTCTGATGGTTGAGTTGTTTGCTGCCACCATGAGTTCGAAAGAAAGGGTTAAAGATTTCAATCAAAGATTCACAACTATCCTGAACAAATTCCAGCCCGAAGTTAAACCTACTCAGGAGTTGCAAATCAAAGTATACATTAATGCCTTCCCACCTTCTATTTCCATGTTTGTGAAGAGGGTGCCAAACGAACCCTGGCTGAGAATTTTGAAGAAGCCAAAATGATAGAGTTCCAGATGAAAGGGTGTAAAGAAGGTCATGTCTCGTTAGCTAAAAATGAAGTCCAAATTCCTCCCAGGAGAGGACTCCTTTTGACTAGACCACCAGGGAAACAAGTAGAACAAGTTCCTGAAAAGGGTAATGGAGACCTAGAAGACCTACAATGCATGGTCAAGAAGTTATCAAATGAGATCATAGACAAGAAAATAAGTGCAGGGGAGGGAAACCAAGGCCAAAGGCCCTATAAGCCTTTCCTTAAAAGGAACCCACCATTTAAATCAATTGAACCTCCCCCAGCTAACTTAAATATCGATCTAGGAAATGTAGCATCTGATTCTTTTTGTACTTAACACCAAGAAAACCACTCCAAAAGGGTCTTCCCTCAATGGGTGCATGCCATGAATTTGATGGCCAATCGGTTTATAGATGAAGTCTCCCTGACCGAACAACCAAGCGGTTCAATTATGAATGTCACTGATTAGGAAGAGATTGATCCACCAGAAGATACATCTATGATGATATGGGATCCTGACCTAATCATGCCTTTCGATGACTTATTCGAGTCTCAAGAACCACCCGCAGAGGTCTCGGTTGTGCAAACGTGCAGTAAGGGTCCACCTGTCTCAAAAGATATTGCTACTACCCAAGCTTCGGAGGGAAAGACAACTCCTGACCACTTGAAAGCACCTTTCGCTCCCCAAAGTAATCCTATAAATATCCATACACGAGAACAATGAACACTTTCTCTGAAGATAAGAAGGGAAGACCTTTTGTCCCACCTTTCCTTTTAACATTTGAAGTCTTCAACAGGAACCTCCATAACTATTTGGTCGATTCAGGAGAATCCTCTAATGTTATGCCAATGTCTATCTGTAAAAAACTAAATGTAGTTCCTCTCAAGAGTGATAAACATGTGATACAACTAGACATAACCCAGGTGAAGGTCATGGGAGAACTCAAAGATGTAATGATCATAATAGCGATGCATCCTAAGTTTGTGCAAGTGATTGACATCACTATAGTAGACATCCCAGAAGCTTATGGGTTACTACTAAGCCGAGATTGGTCTGAGAATTTAAAATGATACTTTAGCACAAATTGGGCACACCTTTGGTTACCATTAAAGGGGCACAAAAATATGGTCAAAATCGATAGGGAAAGATATCTGAAACATACGGTCACTGATCTAGAAACCCTAAATGAACCTTCATCGACATATTTCTCTATTTTAGGCAATTATTCCTATGATTCCTACTTCGAAAAATCCCCCCCCCTCTCATCTGATGTCCCTCACTCAAAATTATGAAATGGTGTTTCAAGAGAAATTTTCGATACCGACAGAGGAAACCCCATTCTGTCAAGAAATTGTGCTATAAATCATGGAACAAAAGATAAGAGAGCAAGAAAGTGATAAGAGAGAGGGAATAGATAGCCATTGCTCACAAATTTGGACCATACACTTTGACAGATCTAAATCACAGGAAGGGTATGGGGCAGGATGCATCCTCATTGATCCAAAGGGTAAATGTCATTTCCTATCCTGTAGACTTGAGTTCAAATGCACAAACAACACCGCCGAGTATGAAGCTCTAGTATAGGGGTTAAAGAAAGCCATAGACTTTAATGTCAAGGAATTGAAGGTTTTCGGAGATTCTGAGATTAGCGTTAGACAAGTAAGGAATACTATACATTGCAATTCCTTGCACCTCAAGAATTATCAACAGGAAGTGCATAGGTTAATAGAGCATTTTGAAGCTTTCAATATTACAGCGATCCCTAGAGAAAAGAATATCCTTGTTGATTCCCTGATCACAGATGCTTCAAGGCTATCACCTTTAGAAGATTATGAAGCATCCTGGTTCACTGTGGAACTATTCTACAAACCATCGGTGCCTAACAACATTTCTAATTGAAAGGTCTTTGAAGGGGATGAACAGATCATAAAAGTTTTGACTAACCAAGATAATTTCCAAGGCTTGGCTATTGATGATGAAGTATTCCAGGAACAATCAATAGACCCTGATCCTCAGACAGGTCAACCAACTGAAAAATCAAAGTCTCACACAATCCCAAAGGGGATATCTAATTTAGAAAATCTTTTTGACCTGAAAGAACGATTTAAGGGACCCAAAAACGCGAAGACCCGTAGTTCTTGTTCCATGCATGAAACTATAAATCTAGGAACCTCGAAAATCCCCAAGAATGTAAATCTCGGTAAGACAATATATAAGGAGGAAAGAAAGGCCTATCTCAAACTCTTCAGACAATATCAATATGTATTTGCATGGTCTTACCAAGATCTAAAAAATTACGATACCTGTATCATTCAACACACTATCCCGTTAAAACCCAAAGTGAAACCCTTCCAACTGAAGCTCCAAAAGTACCACCCATCCCTGGAACCTCTCATGTGTCAGGATTTAAAGAAACTACTTGATGCCAAGATCATTTTTCAAGTTAGACACTCTGCATGGGTAGCGAATTTGGTTCCTGTGAGGAAAAAGTCGAGAGAAATCCGCTTATTCGTAGATTTTAGGAACCTCAACAGAGCTTCGGAAAAGAACAACTACCCAGTCCCACTGATGGAGAAACTCTTGTAGACAATGTCTGGATTTGATATTTTCTCTCTGCTGGACAGTTTCTCGAGTTACAACCAAGTTCTGGTTTCAGAGGAAGACTGTTTGAAAACGGCCTTCCGAACCAAGTGGGGAACTTTCGCTTACAAACGCATGCCCTTTGGGTTAATCAACGCAGGGGAAACCTTCCAAAGGGAAATGGACATAGCATTTCTAGGACTAATCAACAAGTGTGTGGTAGTGTATCTGGACGATGTAACTATGTATTCAAAGAACATAGAAGATCACATCCAACACTTAACCCAGATTTTGGAAAGATGTAGGAAGTACATTATATCCTTAAACCCTAAGAAAATTTTTTTGGTGTCGAGGAAGGTAAGTTGCTAGGCCACATTATATCTCAAACATGCATTCGCATAGACCCATAAAGGATTAAGGCTTTAGATCAACTTCCATTACCTCACAACAAAAAAACTATGCAATCATTCTTCAGGAAAATCATCTTTGTGAGGAAATTCACCCTCGATTTTGCAGAAACCATCAAACTCTTACAAAAGATGATTTGTAAATATGTCGAACTTAAGTGGGATGATGAATGAAATAATTACTTCAATGATATTAAGACTTCTATATCGTAATCCCTCGTGTTGCGAAGCCCCGATTTCAATAAATATTTTTTCTTCTATACTTTCGCCTCTGATCAATCATTAGCTGTAGTTTTAACTCAGAAGGACAATGATGACAACGAGGCTCCAGTGTTTTTCATGAGCACTAACCTCCAAGGAGCCAAAATAAATTATCCTGCTATAGATAAATATTCTTATGCAGTTTATAAAGCAGTAAAACATTTCATATATTACATCCTCAAGAACCATACCAAAGTAATCGTGCCTCACCCCGCATTCCAATCTCTGTTTACTCAACAGGAGATGGGGGAAAGAAAAGGGAACTGGATGGCAGTAGTCCAATAATTTGATCCAGATATAAAACCTGCTAAACTAGTTAAGGGACAAGGATTATGCAAACTGGCAGCTGTGGCCTAGGACCAAGTAAATGAAGACCCTAGATGGGAGAATGAAATGGAATTGTGGTGTGGTGAAACTTCATACATTTCCCGAGGGAAAGAGTCTTGGTATTAGAAATTGAGTTATCTACCACATCATGGGACTTTTCCAGAAGACCTAAACCCCAGGGAAAGGAGAGCTCTCAGGTTAAAATCTGCACAATATTGCCTCATAAATTTGGTACTCTTATGAATAAACTATGATGGGGTACTTTTAATATGTCTTGAATGTGAAGATGCATAAAAAGTTATGAAGGAACTCCATGATGGCCCTACTAGTGGACATTTTGAAGGAGACACTACCGCTCATAAGATACTAAAATATGGCTACTATTGGCCCCCTTTGTTCAAGGACGCTCACACCTACGCTAGAAACTGTAAAAATTGTCAAATAAGCATTGGGAGAGAGAAGACAGCGACGGTCCCACTCAAACCGGTAACCGTTTCTAGGCCTTTTGTGCAATGGGGGTTAAATATCATAGGAGAATTACACCAAGTTCTTCAAGACAACATAGGTACATACTTACTGCCATTGATTATTTCACGAAATGGGCAGAAGCCATTCCTCTAACCCATGTAAATGAGAAGGTGGTAATCCAATTCATAGAACAACAACTAATCACAAGGTTCGATGTCCCTTCTGTTCTTGTTTTCGATAATGAAACTTATTTTTCTTCCACCTTATTAACAGATTTCTCCCTAGACGAAGGAATCATAATTAGATACTCTGTAAATTACTATCCATAGGGAAACAGAGTGGCAGAATCAACTAATAAAAACCCATTAAGAATATTGAAGAAAACGGTTGCAGATAACCATAGGAATTGGCATAATCTACTCCACAACGCTTTATGGGATGATAGGGTCACACCCAAGGAAACTATCGGAAATTCCCCATACTTTCTGGTATACATGCAGGAAGCCATTCTCCTGAACAATCTTTATCTTCCATCTCTTCAACTTGTCCAAGATTCCAGGGGACAACCTTCATCAGTCATACAACAAAGAATCGACACTCTTCTCATGTTGGAAGAAGAAAGGTAAAAAGCTAAATCAAAATTCATATCCCACCAACAGATCGTTAAAAGATGGTTTGACAAGCATAAGGCTAAAGAGAAGAATTTTTAAGTAGGAGACTTAGTCCTAAAATGGGACAGAGCAAATGAGCCCAGAGGCAAACATTCTAAGTTTCATAATCTATGGCTCAAACCTTTTTAGGTGGTCAAGAATATTGGGGCAGACACTTATCAGTTACAGAATATGAGGGGGGAACCTGACACCCTCCCAGTAAATGGCCAAGCCCTAAAACAATATTTCCATTAAATCTAAAAAAATAAATAAATTATGTTTTGTGTGCATGTTTTCATGATTTTGGTTTTAGCTAGGTCAATTGCGAAATGCATTTTTTGCTTTCTTTTGCTGCTTTGTTTTTTTACTTTTGAAGGTTGTGTTTAGCAAGAAAATGGTTGACCTCAAATCATGCGACATAGCAAACTCTTTTCCTAAATCGTTTCTCACATACAAACATGAGAAGCGCTGGGGAACCAACAACTGTTTCGAGGGGCTCTCTATCTAACCTACGCAAATGAACAACTTTGAAGAAATGTCATAAGTGTCTGCCTAGTGGTTTGGTAAGACCTTAAGGGAAAGAAGGAAAGCTAGAAAGGACTACATGCACCATAGAGACAGAGTTATTAAGTTTCACCTTAACCATCTCATTTTGCAAAATAACAGATGTCATCCTCTCCCACTCGCTGAGCGCATTTTGCCAAAATGAAATTGACTTTATCAAATGAGTGAAAAGTAGGAGAGGGTATGCAGATAACTCTATCGGGGCTATGGACACTCACTGGCAGTAGAGTAAGGTATGTGATGTCAGGGTGACTCCATCAGGAATATGGATGCTCGTTGGCAGTGGAGCAACACCGTAACAAGTGGGTAAAGGTAACTAAAGGCTCCATGCCAGTGAATACTTTACTAGACTTTCGTAAAAAGGGCATGATTCAGGGTTATAGGAAACGAAGGATGAATAAAGGTTGAAAACCCCATAGGAAGACCCAGAAGCATCACTCGGAGAATTTCAAATGCAAAGGTAAAAAGAGGCTTTGATTTGAAAATTAGTTAAGTTCTCCACTAGCTTCTACATCAGTCAAACCTGAAGGAGGAACAAAGATTCTGCTTTCACCCAATAAGTCTCCATTTGTTGAGCACTCAACACACCCTAAAAAGTCTATGCCAAATTTTACTTTTTAGGTACCACATGATCTTTTTGCACTGTCTGATTCGTCTTCATTGTGAAAAATGTTGCGTTTGCTTACCATCTTGACTCTCATTAAGTCTTTAAAATTTTGCTTGAATCTATGAAAACCCACGATTTAAAGGGCTTAATTTTTCAATAAGAATCAACAACTAAAAAAACATGTTTCACTCGATGCGTCCAAATGTGACAGAGGAAAGAATTAAAAGATGAAAGAAAATCACTCGAGAAAACTGCAGTCGCCAAGCACCAGTTTTCATCGGCATCGGCAAAAGGAAGATTTCTTTCGTGGGAAGCATTACACAAGGGTATCGCCGATAGCCGATCCCCAAAGAATTTCGACATCGACGAGTTTTGAGAAAGTAAGTCTGCAGAAAACGTAATAGTTTTTTCCCGATCGTCGATCCCTGATATCTTATTGACGTCGAAAACACCAAGCTTATTTTAACACGCACTCTTGTGGAAAATACCCCGACTCCGATTGATGTACATGATCAAACCACTTGTCATCATCTACCATATGTCTTTGCCAGAGTGGATAAACATACGATCTAGCTTTCCCTTGAGTCGTTATCGGTTCCCAAGGCCCAAGCCTCACCTCGATTCAGCTTTGCCACGTCAGCATCGTATGATGAAATTGATCGGCGCCAGAAGTCCTTAATAGGAGGATACCAACGAAAGCATTCACAATGCATTGCCGATCCCGATCTGCCCACTAAGAAAGCGACACAATGGGACGTTTTAACACTAAGATACGTTTAGATTCGAAGCATTTAAATAACTAATTAATTCCAATATCGCATTAGTTATTACTTCGTGTGCAGATCAAATCAGCCGTTTGAAATTACAAATAGAGCGCACCACCCTCCGCGCCTCCGTTTTCAACCCATGATGAATTGAATTGCAGAGATTCAACGACATATTTCGTTTGATTTTCACTCATAACCCGAGTTAATTGGTTGATACGACACAACAATTTCTTCCCCATTTAAATTCTTTCAAGCTGTTCGTAAACAAGATCATCGTGCACAAAGAAGTTCAGAGCATCCAAAGGAGCGAGACGAGCAATTTGGAAAAAGTTTCCAAGATCCCATGAGTATTAAACAATAGGTTTAACAAGCATTACAGGTATGTACCAGTCTGTGGATTTTTTATGCTTCACTTCATACAGTTTTTATCCGGTGTCACTCTGTAATCATTTCCTAAAGGATTGATTTCGGTTGCAGGAAAAATGCCTCCAAAGAATCCAAGTAACAGGCGATCGTCGAGGGAACCCAAGCTGAAAGAATCAGAGGTAGGAGAAGGCTCGTCCCCAGGGCTAGCAAAGCAATTAGAATTTTCTCCAAGGATGGAACCAGTCATCAGGACATCCACCAAGAAGATTTTCACTCAGCTTCCAGCCTTTGGAGACACAGAAGAAAGCATAGGGACCAAGGAAGTACTCCCTCACTGGAGAGAACTCTTCAATAATATCAAGCGGGAAGAATTCCCCGAATATACCCCGCACAACGACTCCTATATGAGAAATCTCAACGATGAAGTTTTTCCGAATATCTGAAGATCGTATCTGCACATGGTACCAAGAAAAACTCTAGTATTCCCCTGCATAGAACTCTTGATGTGGCTTATCGACCACACAGACACACAAATAAGTTTGATTAATGAAGAAAATGGTGAGTGTGTCAGGGTATTCCTTCCAATGGAGGTGCAGGGTTACTACAAGCTCAAAGACCCGGAAAAGTGGTTGGACACCGAATTTGTTATAAACTTCTATGAGAAACATGACACCAGTCGGGTGATGGATTCATGGTGGAGAGAGGATAAAAAGTACACCAATCAGACCTCTTACTGGTACCCGATGACCAACTTAAGAGAGATTTATATCTATCTAATGGCCTTTATCTGCCGGTTGTATGGGGATAAATATTGTTCCAAGTTTTCAGAGGCATGGATGCCTCTATCTTACATGGTATCCATTTATGGAAGAGGTTTTAACGAGGGTGTCATCATTTCCAAGCACCTAAGTATTTGCATTCAATAGGCTCAAACACTGAAAGGAGAGACCCCATCCTTCTACATGGATTCTTATTTATTGGACGTCATCTGTGCCAGAAATGTCTTTGCCAGAATGAAATTGAGATGGAACACCTCAAAACTCCCGGTTCATGTATATTTCGACATCTTATGGGAGAACAGGTACAAGAAATCCTACTCCCTCATCTGCGATCAATTCATCGCACACATTCATTTTATTCTTTACAAGAAAGAGTGTCCAAGACTGTCGATTGCGGCCAAAAAGATGATATCAAAGGTTGGACATTGGTATCTGGATGAGCGTGATACCTACATCAGGTTTTTTGGAGCCACTGGAGGACCACACCTATTACCAGTGTATGCCCATGATAGACTAGTAGTAGGGGGAATCTGCTACCAGACCATCCTGCAAGGTTACAATGCTACTCAGGTAAAAGATAAGAAGTGGGAATTCATACCTTATGGATTCCATATAGGTTTCTACATGGTAAAAGACACTGCTCAAGCCAAGTAGGAATGGTTGAGCCAATTGGATTTTCGATTCCAGACTAACCATTTTCTCAAACATGACTGAAAGGGTCTAGTCTTGAAGCACGCATCACAAGTATCATCCTACTGGCCATACGCCCATGACAGGTTTGAAGATGAGATCTTCACAAAAAATGCTCAGGATTGGGATGAAGTTGTTGAAAGGATGTTCGATCCTAGGATGACCAAGTTCAAAGCCACAAGCCTATATGAACAAGCGACAACTCTAAAACAATCGGCTCAAGGGGCCCTCAGGGCCAGGGAAGAAATGATGGCCGTTGAAACAACAGAGATTCCCCAAGCAATCCCGGTACAAGGAAGAGGTTTTCCTATGGCATTGGACGCTCAAGAAAGGGGATTGTTCATGTTAGAGCAAGCACATCGAATGATTTATCAGTTTCAGGATGATCCAAACATCGCTAAAACCACGGGATCCCCGACAGATAACCCAGGTGGAAGCCGAGCGAGCCCAAGTGGCCCTGAATTTATAGACCTTGATGAAATTACCGGGTTAGATGACCCTAAATTCACAACACCACCGGTCGGATCACCGATAGGTGTTTCGGCTTAGCCAGAGATCTTTGAAGGATCACAAAGAACTAACGCATCAAAGCCCTTGAGCACGTTTATAAAGATATATGATGATGATGAGAGCCCAAAGGTATCTCTTGGGACCCCTGTGCATGTCAAAGAAAAAAAGGGACATGAGAAGACATCTTCTCCTCTCCTCAACCTCCAAACCCAAGAGGTCCCATAGAAAGAAAAGGATGCCAAGAGTGTCCTAGACACTAAGCTGCCCATTGCAGATGAAACCCAAGAAGACAGTCCGAGGGATGAGTCGGGGTCGAGCGAGCCAGAGGAAGGATCCCTGCAACAAGAAATCGACATTTCAATGACCGATGAATAAGTAAGTATCGAGTCTATTCCTGACACCTCTATTTCAATCAGTAATGAAACCCCCAATGAGCGACAAATAGAAGCCGGGCCTTTGGAGCACGATGAGGAAGTTCAAGAACCCAATCTTGACCAAGTATATATCACCAGAAGTCTGGGAAATACACTCACCTGGGGGGATAATAAAATCCCCGAACCTATGGACGAAGTAGACGACATACATGCCATAGCTTATGACAGGAAAAGGAAGAATATCGTCCAATGGACCACCAAGAAAAGGAGTATCACTCTAGATCACTCCATCCTCATCACTATAGAGGAACATCGGATCAATACAAAACATGCTATGACATCTGAGCTCATTGGCATAGGGATGGAAATCATAGCTGCCACACTGGTCAGAGCTAAAAGAAATGAAAAAGAGCTAGCCGCCGCCCTGAAAGAACTATAACATTTGCACCACTTGGCTAAGTACTATCAGGACACCACACAGGCTGTGGTGTACCTTAGGAGTGAATTCAAGGAGGCCTATAGAAGGTTCACAGACGAGCGACACCTATTCTCTAAAGGGATAATCGAGCGCCAGGAAGATACTCTCATGGCGCTCGCGACGTGCAAGGATATGGAGCAGTGGTAGGAAAAACTGCAAAAGGCCGTCGAGAGAGCTGACTACATTGGTGCCATCCAATAGGGTCGAGATAAATAAGAACATGGCATTCAGATGTTGAACGAAAGCAATCTTGACCGCATAAATAAATCAGTCGAGTATTGGGAAAAAATGTCTTGGGAACCACACCAATAAATTCAAGAGAAATGGGCCAAGTGCAAGAAACAATGGATTAAGATCAATCGGGTATTGAAAGATATCGGACTCCCCGAGTTAGGTGCACTCGATGACTTTGTCGACTTGCGAGACATAGTCGAATCACACACCAAGCAATATTCATCATGGGCCGAAAGACTGACAAAGGTTACATACACAATGCCAAGTCAGGTGTGACAATTTATGGAACACCTGATCAAAGCTCGAGCTATGCTGCAACAATTAAGTGCCAGTCTGGTCAAGTATCGGGCACATGCGGTAGAGACCAGAGATATTTACATGGCCCCGATGGAACAACATAGATTCCCATACGCCCATACTTGCGAGGAGTTGTTCATCAACTGGTCGAAGTACAAGAAGAGTCACCTTTTTAAAGTGATATCTTGAGATGCCTCTTAGACAAACTGTTAGGAGAGAATGCCATGTGGAGAATTTGGTTTTGCTTATCTACAATTTAGCCATTATTTATAGTTAATTTTATTTTATAAATAAGAGCATTGGCATATTAGTTAAGGGTCGATGATTGTTGCAAGAAACTCTCATTTCTAGTTTTGTTAAGAATTATTTTGGAGATACCTTTAATTGAGAAGTCCTTATGGACCAGAGACACGTTGACGTTTTTATCAAATGCATGTATGAGTGGACATGTAGAAGAACTATTTCCTATCTCGTCTCATGGATGGATGTTGTAACAAGTAAGAGATATTAAATCTATTGTTAAGTTATCTGATGCAATGTTTTATAGTTCTTTTCTTTAATGATGAAGATGAATCTTTGTGTTATTATGTGATGGATGATTAGAGTTAAGTGAATTATTTTACTTGCCATTATTTATCGAATGTGTGTTTTCTTTCTGATTATTTGTATCTCAGTCAGTAATTGGATACTCACATGGTTAACGTATTAGTACTAGGCCTGTAGTATGGAATTGTTGTTTGCATGCTTGAGTAATGGGTTATCCCAAGCTCAGCCTCTCCTCTTGTAGTTAAATTTATTCCTATTTTGTTATCTACATGGTTTATACTGACTTTCCATCTTATATTGGTCCCACCTAAGAGAAAATATAAAAAAGAGAAAGTCCAAACTGAAGGAGACGCCTTCACAAGAAAACGTAAAGATCATCGATTAACTAGCCGGATCACAAGATCTGGAGAACCATTCCATTATTCATTGCTGCAAAGTCTAATTGGGCCTCGGTGGCAGGTTTGGTTCTTGCTGTTGAATAAAGGGATATAGGACCAATCAATAGGTAAAAAATAGTTGAATTGTTGAAAGCCCAATCAATTCCTAACAACACATGATAAGGACAACTATCATCAACAATATCAATCACTTCGAAGTCTTCAAACGTCCTTACCCCGTCGATGTCTAATGGGATGTGCTATAGTCTTCCGAAGGGGCTCACCACCTCCTGATTAGCCATCCTGAGCCTAATAGGAGAGTAAATCAATCTAGATTTTCCCATCAGTGCCCAAGTCTTCTTTTTCATAACATTTACCTCTGATCCCAAGTCGAGGACCACATAGTCCACGTCGTAGTCTCCAATCTGAGCACTAAGGTGCAATTCCTTGTTTTTCCTTCTTTTCCTTGATACTTGATTCACAACTCTACTTAGCATAGGGTCTATTCTTTCAATTTCATATTGTCTTACTAGGTGTTGTAGCTCCTACACAACTTTTTCATCTTTAATCAAATTCATACATGTATATAAGAATTCCATGAGCTTTCTTACCTCTTTTCCTTGTTTAGATAGAGTAGTCTGATCAAATGTTTGTGGCATTTCACATTCCCTAACTTCATGTTGTGCCCTAGAAGAAGAAGCTTGTTCTCCTACAAATGCTTTCCTTGCTTCTTCAAAAGCGTGCCTCTCTCTCCTTGGATCAAACAACTGTGCCTTCTCTGCATCTCTTTTGATCCCTGATCCTTCTGTAGTATTTCCTGGAGTCGCCTTATCGTCACTTATAACAACGATTCCTCTAGTAATAACAACGACTCTAGGGTCCTCACCGTGAGGTTTTGATGATATTAATTGGACTTGTTGGTTTCCTCCTCTCCTCTCCTGAAGTTTAGCTAACAACACTAGACACTTTTAGATGACATGATCAAATGAATTACAGTAGTTGCAAGTAGTACAAGGGTTATGACAATCCCTTACCAAATTTTTAGGCTGTGCGTAGTTATAGCAAATGATATGACCTCTACCTTGACCCATACCTCCTCCTCGTCATCTTCCTTTGAATCCACTACAAGGGTTGAAATTTTGTCTTCCCGAGGAGTTGAATTCCGCATTATTTCCTTCTTGCTGAGCTTATCCTTGAATTCTATATGTATACTTTGATCTTTCATGCATGAGATCATAAGACCTACAATCCTTCTCATCATGCCCCATAGATTTATAGAATGTGCAGTAAATATTGGTAGGTGTCTGTACATATTTTTGCATGTAATAAAATTCACCAGGGCGGTGTCTAGTTCTACATACCTTGCACGAGGGTACAATAGCCTACTTCAAAGGATTAGGTGCTCAAGAGGCCAAGTATTCATGAAATAGGGGACAATTCTCTTTGTCGTGGCCTTATAATTTACATCTGATACACTGAATATCTTCTCTTTTCTCGTTTCCTTTATCTTTCTTCATATATTCCACCTGTAAGTATAAATTAGTTAACTGATTCAAGATCTGACTCATACCTGGGCTAGATTCTCCTACAGGGGCTGCTTCTAGTTTCATGGCAATCTCTAGAGATTCATCCTGCAAAGCGACCTTCTGTTGCATAAGAGGAACTCTGATATGTGGAAGGAGGGCAACAATGAGCCATTCTTTATTCTATTCATCCGGAATATGAAAACTTAAATGGCCTGTCAAGGTCTTAAACCTCTAATCAAATTCCCAAACAGGTTCAGTTACCTTCTGCTTGATCTCCTTCAACTCTATAAGAAAATGTGACTTTGACTTAGGCTTCTTGAATTCTACACTCAATGCAGTCTTAATGTCACTCAACGGTTTAGGCTGTCCATGTCCTGAAGCAAACTTCATATACCAGCTCAGTGAACGATCCCTTAAGGTAGTACTGAACTAAGCTCTCTTGACAGCTTCATCGGTAACTTGCTTAATGCTCCATACATATTCGCATAGGAACCAATAATAGTCCAGATCTTCATATCCATCTCCTCTAAAAATAGGTAACCTCATTTCATCTGCCATAGATCTTCCTTGGTTTCTTGACTGTGTATGTACTAAATTGCTTGTAAAATTACTCTGATTGCTTTGACTACTCTGGTTACTCTGGTTACTTAATGCTTCTAAAACAATAGGAGGAGTAATAGTACTTACTTCGATAGTAGGCGCAGTTCCTGAAGTTTCTATTTCCTCCCTATGAAGTTCTTCAGATCCCACTTCCTCTTTTCTTGCAGACTCTAAATACTCTTCGTCTGTTAGATCTGCTTCTTCTCCACTGTAGATTCCATCGTCTCTGTAATTATTCTTAAATATGTTCGCAAGAGGAACCTCTCTGAACAATCTCCCACTACGCATGTGTCCATCCTCCGTGTCACTGTAGTTGTATGAATTCTTGAACATTAACTTCACTCTATCTTCAGGATATTCTTCTCATGCAATAGCATCTTAATCCTCATATTTAAAAAGTGTAGGAACTTTCCTCTAGGTCCCTTAAAGAAATACCTCTCTGCTTGACTATATGATTACACTCTATCAATAGAAAACTCAGTAATGTACCCTCCGATAGTGCTCTCAAACCAGATATCCAATGCTCTAGACACAACGTTATCGACTCTCTTGACTTTCTTGATTAGCGTTGCTGTCCAAACCACATGTGGTCTAGATTTGATCTCAAATTGAGTGTCTGCTAATCTAGCTAACCACTCGTATAACTCCTTATGAAATCCTCCAAAGAAAATCTCATGTATGTCGGTAAAGATGTACCTTCCCAACCAGTGTTCTGTACTAATGCTAAGACTCTTGTTATGAGCTTCGACGAAGTCCTTATATTGTTCTTCTATCCACTTATGAATCTCTATATTCAATGGAAACCACCTTGAAATTCCCTTAAGAAGATCTCGGTCCTAGCAACGAAACCATTTTTTGGCACAGTGGCAGACCCAGGGTTCAACTCTAATAATGTACCAACAAACCCTAACTACTAGCCCTTTCGGCAACACTTGCGAAGCAGATGCAATATCACCTGAAGTAGCAATAGGGGGTTGCAGGACACAAGTGTCTACAACCAGAGGAAATGCAAAGTGATTCCAAAACACAATGCAAAACAATCTAGATATTCTTTACCACTCTTAAGCTTACTTCACGAAGTTATATCTCTAATCTAACACAATAATGCAGTAAAAGTATATAAGATGACAAACACTAGTACATATGACCAAATTTGCGATGGTTTTTTGTTGATATTGCCACACTTATCCATCGCAATTTCCATGAAAGCCGAGACTTTTTTTCGTCGCTATATCCACGATCCAAGTGTGCGTGGAAACATCGATGAAATTAACTCTCCAAGTGTCATCACCATAAAGATCGGTTTACCCTATGCATCTTCGCAATTACGATGAAATTTCGTTGCAATTACAACGAAGACCCGGGTCAATTATGACGAAAATTCATCATAATTGCGACAAAAATTTATGCCAAGCCAAAAACTTACGACGCATATGCTGTATGTGCAACACAAAACCGTGGCAACTTGCGACGAAAAATCTGTGGCATTAACGATGAAAATGTATCTCAAGACCAAACTTCCGACGTAGATGTTGTATGTGCAACAAAAAACCATGGCAAATTGCGATGAACTTTCGTCCCTATTGCCATGGTTGTTCAAAATAAATTTTTTTTTCCGATGAACTATCGTCAATATTGCGACGATGACTTTAAGTTTTTGAACTTTTTTTTTACAAGAGAGATGGTAATGCCATATTACATTGTAATATAGTATACCATATTACATTGTAATATGGAATTACCATATTACATTGTAATATGGTATACCATAGTACAATGTAATATGGTAATGCCATATTAAATTGTAATATGGCATTACCATATTACATTGTAATATGGTATACAATTGTAATACTCTAATATTCTAATATATTATATATTGTA
>JASDQU010030880.1:0-11061 GCA_032191745.1 Picea mariana | reverse complement strand
ATATATATATATATTCTCTAGAATTATTTTCAGAACTGTAATTTATTTCTGAAATCGAATTGTAAAATTCTTGATGGATTTTGGTGTAATAAAAGAATTTATGGAATGTGACGTCATTTCAACTATCAACTAAGGAATTGGAAAATTTGTGTTGGCCCCATTCCATATTGCCAATGCTTTTGATTCTATTGTTCGTTGTTGTCTAAGATTTCCTTTTGGGATTGATAGAAATTATTGAATCGCTGCTAATAGATTCATATATCCAGATACAATTTATTCTTGATCGCTACCATTGGCATGCATTGCAAAACTTAAACTTAGTTATTAGTTCTTTATATTGCGATTGGATGCATTATGGATATTGAATATGTTTTGGAATTTCCTGTCGATTGTCCTTTCATTTCTTCAAACCATTTTCTTTCTTACTTGACCATTGTTAATTGTTCATCTATTGAATATGTTAGAGTTTTATTTATTTTTGTATAATGATTGGTACCCAGCATACGAGTGGGCTTTAAACTAGGCAAATTCCTGGAAAAATGGATAATCCTTGCATTTACTAATGAACTGCAATTTCCAAGAACAAAACTATGTTTTACGATGTTGTCAAATATTAACATTGAGTATATTTTCTTTCTTCATTTCAAATGGGTCGAATTGGTAGTTGTGTGATTTCATTTTGATGCTTGTTCTTGAATTTCTATATGGCTTTTGAGAAGGGTAAAATCCTGTTCATTTTTTATTTCCATTTTCAGAAGAAAAACAATATGAGGCATTACTTATTAAATGCAAGTCTGCGAGTTATTGTTGGGAAAATTTCCTGTGTAATGTATCACTCGAATCTGATTGAATCCCATGCTTAATTATTTCATTTGTTTGGAATTTTTGTAACTTTGTGCGACTGTTGACCCATCTTTTGAATGACCCAGAAATTTACCAATTGAGTGTTCGATTCCTCTTTCGTTGTATTTAAATTTTATAAATCCATATTTGGTGTTCTAATGGTTCACTGTAGAATCATTGTGGTTATGACAATAAGTGTTATTGAGTATTCTTGTAAAGTGATCTTTACTATCTAAAGCTTGAACTTTTAAAAATCTATGCATGTTAGGATTTATTTCGGAAATGAAATTGAGGCTACATAAAATAAATGAGTTTCATGAGTGCCTCTGTAATTGATTTAATGTCCTTTCCTTAATCTTAATTGTTTCCAAAATCAATTTGATGCCTATAATTTTTAAATTCGAATTTATCATAAATTTAGTTTTGGATCAGGGGTCGGATCAGGTGTCGGATTAAGTTTTGTATGGCAATGTCTCTCACTAAAATAACAATTCTATTTAACCTATTCGTGTTTGGTTTTCCCATTTCCATTTATTTGTTTTTGTATTTATTTTCCATGTTTTAAAACAATGGTAACATTCGTAGAGTTAACACCAAGAAGGGTGAGTTTGTAATTGTTTGAATGGCTTGGCGTATACACGTTCACTCACCTCTTACCTATCACTGCCACTTCTTGACAGACCCTACATCAAATTTTTTGTCCCTTCCTCTAAATCTATGACGCAAATGCGCCACCCAGGACACATCCGCTCCCACCAAGACCTTCTTTTCCCTTGGCCCGAAGAGCTGAAACACTCTTCAAATCCTTTATCGGACTTTTCTACACCCACAGAACTCACTTTATGATATCCCTTCGCCCTATCGGGAAACCAAGCCTCGCATGATCGTGAGTCCTAGGCTCACGAGGTCGGGTCTTACAAATCCCCGAAACCCGATGAATATTCCTCGAATGCTTACCTGCTTCTATCGAGAATTTTCCCGTCAGGGAATCGACCTTTGCGGTGTTGTGATCCACTGTTCCCACGGATCCCTGATTTCCAATTTGTGATGCCACTTGGCGTTGACTTTAGCGAGGGCTTGACCCCTCAACACTTGTCCTTTGTTCTACGCCTATGGCCCACAACCCTGTGGTGGTCGGGAAATCGCGTATCAGGTTTTTCGTGATTTTTGTGGTCGATGTTCACGAGACCTTCCAAACCCTGAACTTCGATTCTCCGGGATCTTTCACCATGTGTCCCTCGCAAATGGACGGTTCAAACCTCCCGTCGGGAAATTGTGGATCGCAATTCCAATATGCGAGAGTTCTATGTCCTCGGAAACCCCGATCCTCTGATGAATTGAACTCCGATGGCTCCCTGGGTTCTTGACACGTGTCCTTCCAGGATCAACGGCTGGGATTTCTCCATCGCGGTTTCGAGACTTTCAAGATATTCGATTCTTACCTTATGAAAACCCTGGTGACGCCAATATCTCGATGTCTCCTCCGGGTTCTTCCTCTGCTCCTGCGGGCTTAAGGCCTGTGCAACTTCCCGAGATCTGACAGCTCCTGTTTCTCCTCCTAAGGTTCCTGCGCGTATAAGAATGCTGACCTTCCTGAGATTTTATTCCCCTTTCGAACCCACAAAGGATTCTTTAGCTTTTGCGCCACTTGCAGGGCCTTTCGCACGTAAAGTGCTATCCCTTCTGAGCTTGTTCTTCTTGAATCCTTAAATGATTCCAACATCTTCTCTCCTGCAAAGTCTCTTCGTTCAGACGCTAGCGCTGTCTCTCCTGAGATTCCTCAAGTGCTCATATCCCTTGGGGATTTTTCCTCTCTTCTCCCTCAAATGGAGAATAATGATGCCTTCCTGGCTCTCCTACTCAAGCAATCTAAATGGCTGAGTTCCTTGGGTATTCAGTAACCCAATAAAGGTCCCTCAATGGACTCTTTCTTTACTCCCGAACTTAAAGAGTTCTCTCCTCCTTATGCCTATCTGCACCCTCTCTCAATGCCCTTCTGGTGGAGTCTCTTCTCCCGCATAACGTTCAGCAGTTCTGGGTCCTTGTGCACCTATGCACTCCGCTCGATGCCCACCTGGAAGAGCCCCACAGAATCCTCAGTGATTCTGGTTCCTTCTCCGAACTCTCAACATAATTCCTTCCCCAATGCAACCCATGCGTATGCGCAATGCCCACTTGGCAGAGCTCCTACAGAATCCTCAGTGAACATGTCTGCAACTGTGTCTCAGCTACACAGCCTTACCTCTTGAGTTGTTTAGCAACCTCAAAGGTCTTCTTACTGAATTGATAATTCCATTCCGATGCCTCAGCACGTCTCTGTCTGACTCCAAAGAGTTCAGAAGTGCATCCTCCTGTGCACGGCTATTAGAACCTCAACGTTCTGTCACACCCTCCTGATGTGAAGCCTCAAAGACCTCAACCTGAAATCAACCAACCCCCTGCAAAATGCATCCATATAACATATACATTCACATCATAAACAAGGAACACACATAGACATGCATATATGATAGAATAATGTAGGAAAAACTGCTCTGTTTATATTAATGGCAAATGCCTGTAATTACACGGTGTTCCCAAGCTCTCTCTCTCTCTCTCTGGCTCTTCTCTTCTTCTCTACATGCATACTCAAAATGAGATATGAATATCTCTTTTACCCGAGGAGCTCTTAGCGCTTCCCTCCAGGATTTACCTACTCTATTAAATTGCAATCAATGGTTGTCTAGTTCATCACTTGGATCTAGATCTCAGCCTTGACACACATTAAATGCCTATCTTATCTACAACCTGCGCAAAGGCATGGCTTCTATGGCTCAACAGCCTAAGACATTTCATTACATTCAATTCGAAATTTAAAATGAGGTTGCACCTCCCTTTCATCACATGAATGCATGCGCGCTGATGTGGCTGGCTGGCTGGTTGGCTGCATGGAGAGATGCTCCTGCATCAATCTATATAATTAATAAAAGTCATTTTTGTTGCACTTGAAATTAATTTAAATTATCATAAATTACTGTTGGATCCATGACCGAATCAAGTGTAGGATTGAGGGTTGGATGAAGGTATGGATTGAGGGCCAGATTAAGGTCTGTATGGAGGGTCGGATTGAGGGCCAGATGAAGTTCTAGATTCAGAGCTAGATTAAGGTCTGGATGGAGGGTCGGATTGAGGTCTGGAACTAATTTTGGATTTTTTTGTACATCGGATCAGGGGTGGGGATAGATTATGGAACTCCTTTTGTTTTTTTACTTGGAGATGTAATTTATCATATGATATATTTTAATTGTTAAGCATAAGATTGGTCTTCCCTTAACTCCTTTAATGAATTTTTAAGATAGCAATTGCATTCTTCCATATGGTTGAAATAAGATTTGGTCTTCCTTAATACCATTGAATGGAATTGTAAGTTGACATTGGATTCTTATATTATTGTTGGGTCTTCCTTTAGTTCTTTTAAAATGGACATGCAAGCAGTAGACTTCTTATTAATTTCTATTTATGATTGATTTTTATTAGTTTTATAAATTGGATACATAATGCAAAGTAACATCTAAAGTTAATGTATTGCTTAAGAAGATTGATCTTCTTGTGGTTTCTTGCAAATGAATATATAATTTTAGTCTTTAAATTCATGATATATATTCTTAGAAGATATCCCTTAATATGGAGATGCATAGTTGATATACATGAGACTAAGATTTTACTTATGATCTTTGGGTTATTATTCTTTATGAAAAAACCTCTTCCTCATTTACACTCAATGTTGCTTGAAGATTGATTAAGTAGAGTAGATTATTATTTGCACTATGATGAATTGGTGGTTAAATATGTTGATAATTCTAGTTTTGAATAGTGGTGTATGATTGAATTAATGGAAATTAGATACTTCCTTGTTCCTCAGAAGAGTCGTCAGTCCTGAGACCTTAAGTGATCAAAATCAATCGGATGAATCCTGGACTTGAGAATTGCTTATGTGTCTTGGAGGTCCTAACCATGAAGGATAGGTTGGGTGGGTAGCTTCCTTATGTTATCTTTATAAGATACAGTTGATTGAATAATAGTGATGTTTTTTTCAGTTTATTGTGATGAAATTGATTGTGTAGTTATTAATACATGTTATGACGCATTTTCAATTGTACTAACGTTTGTTCAAAAAATAATTGACCTCTTTTGTACATCAATAATTGTTGACGTCACAAAGGGGTCGTTACAAAAATAAATAATTGGCTTATATGTGCATTGTAAATTTCTCTCTAATCCATTAAATTAGTTTCCTAACCATCATATAAAAGAATACAAGAACAAAGAATAATTATTAAACATGTATAGTGTATTGTTGTTACACATTCTTTTGTATGATAATCATGCTCTTCCTTATGTTCATTAGGGTTACACCTAGTGGATGTCATCATCGATAACTTCATTATTTTGTATGAAAATCATGTTTTTTTTTTTTTATGTTTATTAGGGTTATAATGAGTAGATGTCATTATGGATAACCTCTATCTGATGTGTGATGGTTTGATTTTGCATGAAAAAATGGGATTATAGTGGTACTTGGAGGATTCAACTCTATGTTTGAGCAGTACTAAAAAAAATCATGTTTTTAATCTTATTGTTTTACATATGTTACAAATTATTTTATTTATCATATTGATTATTTTGAAATAATCAAATATACAATAAAGCATCTTTACATTCTTATTATGTAGGGAATGGACATTGTCAATAAACCATCTTTACATTCTTCTTATGTAGGCAATCAATATTCTCCATAGAAAGCTTGTGATCTATTGTGGGGTAAACCCAACACCCAATGTCTAGCTCTTTCCCACAATATGAACATAGAAACCACTCCCCCAAATCCAATCCCAAGTCCCATACCTAATGTTAATAATGACATTTTTTCATCCAAATGACTTATCCATCCCTCTTTGATATTATTACTCTTACCACTATTGCCTTCTCCCTGGCCCAATGGTGGTTTCTTTTCATTGCATGGGTTTAAAGGACACCCCCACAAGCACTTATTCTTTTGAAATGATGCTATACTAAAAGTAGAAAACTATGTCCCTGTTGGGATTGGGCCACATAAGATATTAAATGAAACATCAAAAACCGCAAACATTGACAATTTAGAGAACTCTTGAGGAATCTCTCTAGTCAAATTATTTTTGTCCAAGTCCATTTGTTCCAAAGTAGATATCTCGCTAACTGATGCTGGTATCTTCCCTTCCAATTCATTCCCAGAAAAAATCAACAATCGTAGGATTCTTAGACTCCCTATGCTTGCAGGGATTTCTCCTGTAAAATTATTGCTTGACAAGTCAATTATTGTGTTTGTTGCAAGCACATATGTGACATTATACTCATTTATTTTCATGATAATGACAATGGTACTTCAATTTTATCACTAAGATCTGAAAATGCTTTGATTGTAAATCCCTGAAGTCTCTCAAGATGAGAGGTATTCCTCCACTGAATTTATTGTTGGATAAATACAACACTTGTAACTGTGTGAGATTTGTGATGGATAGAGGAATACCACCATGTAAAGTATTATAACCAATACTTAACACTTTTAAGTATTGAAAATTTTCAATGTGGCGAGGGAGCTCACCTTCTAAGTGGTTTTTCCTTAAATCCACCAATTCACATGTAGCCAAAGAGGGTGGCAAAGTCCCAAAGAAATTGTTAGAGTGAGCTGAAAAATAATGCAAAGAATTTGGAAAGTCTATATTGCCCAAATCTCCACTAAATGAGTTTTTTGTTAGAAATAAACCATTAAGAAAAAGGCACCCACTAATATCTTTAGGAATGTGTCCACTTAATTTTTTTTAGATAAATCCAAATTTTGTAATGAAGACAATCCACTAATATTAATATTATGAGGAATATGACAAGAGATATTATTACTAATCAAGTCTAGCCAATTAAGAAACTTTAATTGAACTATGTTATTTGGAATATGTCCACTTAAATTATTTTTGGATAAATCGAAATTTTGTAGTGAAGACAATCCACTAATATTATAAGGAATATGACCAAATATATTATTACTACTCAAGTCTAGCCAATTAAGAAACTTTAATTGAACTATGTTATTTGGAATATGTCCATTTAAATTATTTTTGGATAAATCCAAATTTTGTAATGAAAACAATCCACTCATATTATAAGGAATATGACCAGATATATTATTACTACCCAAGTCTAGCCAATTAAGAATGTTTAAGTGACCTATGCTATTTGGGATATCTCCATTTAAATTGTTTGAAAATAAATACAAGAATTCAAGGGAATGAAGGTTTCCTATTTCTTCAAGAATCTTACCCGTGATCTTGTTACCACTGAGGGAAAGGAGTCTAAGCTTGTTTAATATTGTAATGGTTTTAGGTATGTTCCATGTGAGCATGTTTGAATTAAGATCAAGAAAAGAGAGATTACTACAGTTTCCTAGTGTAGGGTAGTAATATTTGCCCCAACATTACAATTTAATAAGAAAAAAAGTAGGGTTGTAATATTTGCCCCAACATTACAATTTAATAAGAAAAAAAGTAGGGTTGTAATATTTGCCCCAACATTACTATTTAAGAGTGTAGGGTAGTAATATTTGTCCCAACATTACAATTTAATAAGCAAAAAGTAATTATAAATATAAAGTAAGTTTAATAATAGTAATGGTAAATTAAATATAAAATAATAAAATATAAGAAAATTGATGAATGATAACTTGTGAAGTAATGATGGTGAAATATTATATTACAATGATATTTAAACTTACTTTATAATATAGTCTTGATTTATATAAATATTGAATTATTATTACACATTTTAATTTATTAATTTTATGTTAATTTTTTATAAAATGTTTTATTTAGATAAATGATGAAATATTATTATGATATCAATGGTTAACACATTTTTTTATGATAATCATGCTCTTCCTTATGTGAAATATAGTGGTACTTGGAGGATTCAACTCATTTTATGTTTATTTTTTTTATAAAATGTTGTATTTAGATAAATGATGAAATATTATTATGATATTAATGGTTAACACATTTTTTTTTATGATAATCATGATCTTCATTATATGGATTATATTGGTACCTGGAGGATTCAACTCTATGTTTGAGCCCGATAGATTCATACTAAGAAATCATGTTTTTTTAATCTTATTTTTTTAGATATGTTAGAAATTATTTTATTTATCATATTGATTATTTTGAAATAATCAAATATACAACAAAGCATATTTACATTCTTGTTATGTAGGGAATGGATATTGTCAATAAATCATCTTTACATTCTTCTTATGTAGGGAATGGATGTTGTCAATAAAGCATCTTTACATTCTTCTTATGTAGGGAATCGATATTCTCCATAGAAAGTTTGTGATCTATTGTGGGGTAAACCCAACACCCAATGTCTAGCTCTTTCCCACAATATGAACATAGAAACCACTCCCCCAAATCCAATCCCAAGTCCCATACCTAATGTTAATAATGACATTTTTTCATCCAAATGACTTATCCATCCCTCTTTGATATTATTACTCTTACCACTATTTCCTTGTCATGTGCCCAATGGTGGTTTCTTTTCATTGCATGAGTATAAAGGACACCCCTGCAAGCAATTATTCTTTTGAAATGATGCTACACTGAAAGTAGAAAACTATGTCCCTGTTGGGATTGGGCCACATAAGCTATTAAATGAAACATTAAAAACTGCCAACATTGACAATTTAGAGAACTCTTGAGGAATATCTCCAATCAAATTATTTTTGGCCAAGTCCAACTGTTCCAGAGTAGATATATCACTGAGTGATGCAGGTATCTTCCCTTCCAACTGATTCCCAGATAAATTCAACAATCACAGGCTGCTTAGACTCCCTATTCTTTCAGGGATTGCTCCTGTAAAATTATTGCTTGACAAGTCAATTATTGTGTTTGTTGCAAGAACATATGTGAGAGTATAGTCAACTCTTTTAATGATAATGGAAAATGGTACTTTGATCTCTTGACTATTTGAAGATGCTTTGATTGTAAACCCCCTGAGTCTCTCAAGATGAGAGGGTATTCCTACACTGAATTTATTGCTGGATAAATCCAACACTTGCAACAGTGTGAGATTTGTGATGGATAGAGGAATACCACCATGGAAATTATTATAACCGATACTTAACACTTTTAAGTATTGGAAATTTCCAATGTGGCGAGGGAGCTCACCTTCCAAGTGATTTTTGCTTAAATCCACCAATTCACATGTAGCCAAAGTGACTAGCAAAGTCCCAGAGAAATAGTTAGAATGAGCTAAAAGTTACTGCAAAGAATGTGGAAAGTCTATATTGCCCAAATCTCCACTAAATGAGTTTTATGATAGAAATAAACCATTAAGAAAAACATTCCCACTAATAGCTTTAGGAATGTGTCCACTTAAATTGTTTTTGGATAAATCCAAATACTCTAATGAAGACAATCCACTAATATTATAAGGAATATGACCATTGATGTTGTCTTTGGATAAATCCAAATGTAGTAATGAAGACAATCCACTAATATTATAAAGAATATGACCAGAGATATTATTACTACTCAAGTCTAGTCGGTTAAGAAACTTTAATTGACCTATGTTATTTGGAATATTTCCACTTAAATTGTTTGAAAATAAATACAAGAATTCAAGGGAATGAAGGTTTCCTATTTCTTCAGGAATCGTACCCGTGATCTTGTTACAATTGATGGAAAGGAGTCTAAGCTTGCTTAATATTGTAATGGTTTTAGGTATGTTTCCTGTGAGAATGTTTGAATTAAGATTAAGAAAAAAGAGATTATTGTAGTTTCGTATTTCGGAAGGGATAGAACCTGAAATATCACCATGAGGACAATCATAAGGAGGAATATAATAATAATCATATTTATAGGTACTGTCGGGCCTATAATCACATAGGCCAGAGATTCAAAGTTGAGTAAGTTCCCTTAAATTACCCAAATGAGGTGGTAACATAGTGGATGGTGTAATGGTCTAATGTCACAAGGTTGAACCTACTCTAATACCATGTGTAATAGCCCCTATGTTACTTCACATAAGTACTTGAGAAACAGTAAGGGATATTTTTTTTTTCAAACATTCATAAACATGATTAGATCAAGAGAAACATTATAGTAACATACATCAATAGTACACAATCTACTTCTTTCATTCCATTGCACAACCAAATTTAGATATCACTTTAAGCATGAAGGCTTTACCACATAACATAAGATGACATACAAAACTACCCACCTAACATATCCTACAAGGTTAGGACTTCCAAGACACATAATTAATGGTCAAGTCTAGGATTCATCTGATTGATTTTGATGATTTAAGGCCTCAATACTAGTGATTGTTCTGAGGAACAAGGAAGTGTCTAATTCCCATATTTTCAATTCATTCAAATTCAATATAAATTCCAACGTTCTTAACCACCTTTCTTCAACACAGAAAATATGGTAACAGATCATTTCATCATAACATCATTACATATTATTCAATAATTCAACACCTCACTCATTAAAGGACAGGCAAAAGTTTCAGTAAAATCAAGGCAATAACCTTAAACAGTGAAACACAGTTCCCTTAAAATCCATCTATCATTTGTGACAGTTTCAAATTACTTAAGTTTTCCTCAACGTGTGGCACCCTATAGGGTACAACCAAGTAGATAGGTATCTGATCTATATTACGAGTTAAAAGAGGAAAAGAACAGCAGAGAAAAACTCTCATCACAAGGTAGAAACTATAATCCTACTCTGTACTTTACGAACTAGCTGATACTAAAGAAAATAAACTTGTAGTCGAAACATGGTTTGTTCTAAGAATGAGTTAAAGTTCTGTAAGAAGCCTGAAGCTTCTCTTCTAGTAACACAGTGCAACACCTCCAGAGTCAATTCCATAAGTGAGTAGATGGCTCCATGAAAGCCCAAGGTTTAGAAGATACATCACCCAAAGTGCACGGGGACCCTCTCAAGTCGGGCAGAGGTCATAACTTTCGGAAGTACAAGCTCAAGAGAGATAGTGTAAACTTTACACAAGGGAAGCGCAAGCACACCCTTAACAATTATAGTCCATACCTTAGGAGAGATGCACTGAGGAGCATTGAAGTTCAACTCTAAGTCAATCTCAGGAAGAACATTGTGCCTAGGGTTCTAAAGAGGAAATCAAGATTTGAAA
>JASDQU010030878.1:5636-17649 GCA_032191745.1 Picea mariana | reverse complement strand
TGTTTCTTCCACAAGTACAGTTGGCCTAATAATACATCAGAAACATCAAGAGGAACAATGTCACAAAATACCTCATCCATGAAGGGCTTGATGCTGTAGGGAAGGTGACATTGTTGGATAACGTGGAGGTCCTGTCCTTGGTGCAACCACCCGATGGTGTACGACTATGGGTGTGTTGTGGTCGGAAATCCCAACCACTTCATGACCTATACTAAGATGAGGTTATTTTGGTTCCTGCTGTCGATAATGAACTGCAATGAGGAACCCTTTACCCACATCTGGGAATGGAAGAGATGCTCTGCCTCCTCTGGATCTTCTGGTTCCTCCTTCTAGATATTTGTGGTGGAAATGGTGGCATTGGGCTCCACATTGATAATTTGATTCCCCCTATCATTCCCCTTGTTAGGTTTCGATTCAAGGTTGGAGCATGCATCCGATTCAGAAGCCTTTAACTCGGCTACCAGTGACTTCTTGGCCCGACACTCACTTGTGTTGTTAGTGGAGCTCTTATAGAACTCACACCACTTCCCCGTGTCCTTTTTTGGCTTCATGGTGTTGTTCTTTTCTTGTGGCTTTGGTGGGTTATCTTGGGATGATCTGCCTTGGCTTGGTCCTTTGTTCTGCAGTTTGGGGGTACCTTTTCCTTGATTTTGATTCACAGACCCAAAGTCTCACTTTTTCTGTTTGAACTTCTGCTCAATCTTGGTAGCATATCGGTACGCCACACCAAGCGAGGAGATGTTGAGGAGCTCCATTTCCTCCTGAATGTATTTGTGCAGACAATTGCAGTACTTTAACACAAAATGTTTCTCTGAATCTTTGATACCCAAGTTTGTGCATAGGGTATGAAACAGATTCGTCATCTCATGCACATCTTGGTCCCTTTGCTGATGCAGCGTAGTCCATTGTATGTATTTGTCCTCATAGCTCCCCACGGGATAATATTGTCCCTTGATGGAATCTCGGAAAGAATTCCAAGTGGGTGTGGCCAAGAACAGAGAGGGTTCCCGCTCTCCCTATTGCTCCGAGTAGGTTTCCCACCAGTCCTTGACATGAGGGGTGGCTTTGAGGAGTTCGAAAATAATCCTTTCTCGGTCGGAAAATTCATGAACCGAGAAATATCCTTCTAACAGATTCAACCATCTATCTATGGCATCTGCATCTATTTGTCCCTCAAATATCGGAATGTCAAATTTTACTTGTACCTTAAAAGGAGTGTCTCCTCTAGAGTGGCTATTGGATGTCGATGCACCACTAGTGGGAATCCGTTGAAGAATCTGGGCAAAGTTGTCCATTATCGCGTTCCTTTATTTCTCAAGGGCCTCCCTGAGGAACATTTTTATAGGATCTCCTACTCCCTCATATTTCTTTTCTTCCCCCATGGGCGGTCATCGGAGTTTGCGAGACTAATCTTGCAAAGGTTCAACCAGATTGAGCCCCAATTGCTTATACCCTGACCTCGTAGGGGACATGGAAAGAAAGATCGAGAATGAGAAGACCGCTCTGATACCACTGAGCTAGATTTATGTAGGAACACAATGAAATACAGAAATACACAAACACATAGATGCAATGGAAATAAGACTTCATTTCGTTAATAACAAATGACTGAAAAATGCTTACAGACAGAATGGAAATAAACTAGCTAGGGCGCTGGTAGCTTATCTTTGAGAAGATATGTGGCAGCTACTGGCCTCTGAACTTCTTGTTAGAATGAGGCTCGAAGGCCTATATATTACTGAGAAACAATGGAAAACCCTAAACATCCAAAAACCTAACCCTAGGAGATGAAACGCCAGAATATGGGCCATGTTGGGGTAAATTGGTACATCAATTTCCCATGGTCGTAACTTTGGCATACTATCTTCGTTTAACGCACATGATACATCGTTAGAAATATCTATCTAAGGACGACACTGGTGACAATGAATATTGAGTCCGGAATGGACTCATATTCGCCAGAGCATTCATGCCCAAAAAACGTTGTTTAGGGCCTCAAAACAGCTCTGAAAGTTCAGGACCCGAAGAACTGTTAAAAATAGTAAATTGTGCTAAAATTAAGGAAACTGAAAAACTGAAAGAAACAATGGTGTGGGTCCAAGTGGAATAGGTGGGTGGCCACCAATATCCACCTGGATCAGTATAGGCCACCCCACTTGTCGTTTATCTTTAAACTTTGTTCTATGCACATCATATTCAATTGAAAAAAAACCATGACAATGAAAAGCATATTCTTATCCACTTGAACTCGTTCACATCTTACTGAAGCTACTACCATCCATGTTGAAAATATTAGCAGTGAGAACATAAAAAATATGACTGCAAATGAATTAATATGTTTGATGTGCTTGCATGACATTAGCGTATCTTGAAGCAAAGTATGATTGAATTTCCATTCTACAACCATCTCATGTTCATGCTTAAGATCAACGCTTTACTTATCACAATTATAGGTGTGTTACTTGCATTAGATTCCTTCCTTAATTGTTCCATTGTTTGAAGAGATTAATTTTCTTTTATGTGATGAGCTTATACAACATATTCATTGCCTTCTTTAGTTAAGTGACATTGATTATTTTCTCTGTAGAAGTTTGATTTGTGATCATACAAATAAGGGATGCCTAAGACACATTCATTTAGTGGCACCACATCACATGTTACCTCATCCACAAAATTTGATGAAATTGCAAACCTTAAAGTGCATTGCTTTGTTATGTGCAATTTATGATTTTTGCTTATCCATTTAAGTGAGTAAGGTTTATAATGCATCTTAGTGTTTAATCCCAATTTCTTAACCACTTCTTCTGAAATTAAGTTAGATTGAGATCCACTATCTATCAATGTGTCGATCTTAGTATGTTTCATTATGACCCTTATATAAAACAATTTGCTTCTAGAATCATATCCATCACCAATTTTACTCATCAAACCAACTATTGTGATTTTAGTCTCATCGCCTGAATCATACCCCAAGCCTATTGGCCACGTTGTTCTTGCAACTATTTTCCTCCCTTTCCTCTCTTTGAACCATTTCGGTCTCTTCTCTGGGTGCAATTTCCAACAATGGTCATCATCATGCCCTTCTTTCTTGTAATGCTTGAAAGAGAGCTTTTATTCCTTCACAGTCGTTGAACTTTCTTTCTTTCCATTCCCCTTTCATTTTTCTTCTTTCCTTGAAGACGATTCCCCCGATACACCAACTCCTATTTTCCCTACTTCAATATATGTTGCTTGAACATAAACCTCATCAATATTAGTAGGTCCAAACATAAATAGAGTGTTATGAATATGTGCAGGTAAACCTCCTATATACTTCATAATATTTTCTTATGTATGTAATGGGATATTTAACATTAATGCCATCTTACGAAATTCATCCATGTATTCTTGCACTATTTGTCCTTTTCTTAGTTTAATACTTTTCCATTCAATCAAATCCTTTTCCTTATAACCCAAAGGATAAAACTGCTTTCTGAGTGCAAAAACAAAATATTTCCATGATGGATATACATTACCAAATTGCTGAGTACCATGTTGCAACTTACTTTACAACCAGATGAGTGTTGTGTGTGCGAGACGAAGCGATGCCAATTTGATTTGGGTTTCCTCATCTTTGATTTGTTGCACACTGCAATAAACTTCCATCTGTCTGACCTAGTTATCAAGCCTCTTAGCATTGACTTCACCATCATACATGGGCAATTCGAATTTCACATCAATCTTAAGTAATGGAATATCATGCTTATTGTTGGCACAAGTTTGATCAGACTAGGGTCCTTCTCAGGTTACCAACAAAAGGTACTGAGTAGTCTAGAGCGCTGACATTTTCATCTCCTTTGGAGAGAAGAAGTATTACCCGAAGCATTATTGAGACAAATGGTTAGGAAAGGGAAAGGAGAATACTTATGTGGGTTCACAGAACCTTCAAGATTCATCCTGATCTTTCACAAGACATCTAACTATAGAGCATATCTAAACTCATATGCACAAGAAATGAAACAACTTATGTTGCGGAAAAAAAATTCAAACAAAGAGACATCACGTGGAACTTATGAACCATAAATAAGTAATGTAAATATACAATGCAGAAGTATAAACACAGAAAGACACAACATATTTTGAAATTTTGGATCATTCTCATATATTATCTTCATATCTTTATCAATTACACTCTCAGAGATACACAATAGTGCTCTGTTATAGACTCTTGTCTCTGGACCCATGTCCCAGAGCTCTAATTCCCAAAACTGTGTATAGATTACATTACAGAACTCAAAACCCGACTTCTCAACAATAGACAACAATAACTATGACCTCAACCTCACAGTAAGGGAAGAATCAGACCAAACCCTTTTACAATCAAGATCCAACAACCCTTTTACAATCATATTCATCCCTATATATAAGATAAGTCGTGTCTTCTAGATTTGGCATGAATGCTTTCTTGTTTTGTTGCAATCTCTTTTGATTTTCTGGTGTTGCACTGTCCTTTTCGCAACTGATTTATGTTGCTTCTCCTTTCTATGGTGTCCAACTTCTTCCGTAGCTTGCATAAATTGTACTGGGCCAAAACTAGGACCGTAGTCCTTCTTCTGCAACTCTTTATCCAAAAACGAAGGGCGCAACAGGCTCCGACCCCAAACCTTGACTCGTCGTCGAGTCAAGTACTCGGATCTTTCACAGGTTCCAAGAGCACCTATTATTTTCCCTTGTCCTCCTTTTTCTCTTTCTTTTTTTCTTCTACATGCTCTTTTTCTTCTTCTTCCTCTTCAAATGAAGGGCCTGACTCTGGGACCAACTCCAAGGATATATTTTTCACTTCTTGAAAGCTTCCAACCTTATCCTACCGTTTCTTGGCAAGGAGTGAGACCTCTACTACGAAATATTGGGTCACATATGTAATACATCCCTTGGGCTTGGATGTGACCAATGAATTCCATTCAGAATCTGTTGTTGCATCGACTTGATGCATATTCATATAAACTGTCTAAATGACAGGCCGTAAGTCATGCATCTCCTTCTTAGCTACAGATTGTGCCTCAAATAGGGATTTCATCTCATTCTACGCTTTCTGGATCTGGTCGAACTTCGGTTGTTGCTTTAGCGGATCCATCGTTGCCGCAAATTMTTCATTCAACACCTGAATTCTGGTGCAGATATCCTCCAAGTTCTAGTTGCATCTAGTGATGATGCCCATCTAATCGCTGACTTCCCTGAAGATCTTTGTGCACTTAGTTGTGCACTTATGTAGTGTTGCTCGGSCATTTTTTCCTTCCAAGACTATCTTCTCCATCTGCTCYTGTAGATTCCAAGGCTGCTACTCTACTTCTTGCTGATTTTTCCACAACTTCACTTCCATATGATCAGCATGAATGGCCAATTGTGACCATGMTCCTTGGAGAAACTCAATTTGATTCTCTGACTCTCCTGTATCACTGGCTTCAGGCAGTTGGGATGCGACCTTCCGAATCTCCGGCCAGGATTCAAAAATCCTTTCTTGGACTCTTTCCAGTCTGTGATCAACCTGGACCTTGGCATGTTCCTCTTGTTTTCTAGATTCTTGCACAAGGAATGCTTMCTCCCTTGYGACCTCGATAGAACTCTCGACCTGCACAAGCCGCTTCTCTAGTTGATCAGTTGATKMTTTGATCATTCCAACCAAGTGTGTTGCTGGCCATTGTGCAAGGTCARCAAAAGGTAGTGTTTCATGCCTGGGTGCTTGAGTTTGCAGTGGAAGTTCACTGGCCTTTGAGTTTTCTGAAAGAGTCTCCACTTCCTCCTCCTGTGTGGATGGTCCTAGCACTATCCTTAGCCTTAAAGCTGATGGTAGGAGTTTCAGAACCTCTGTTATGGCCAGGAAGAGTTGCAACAATTCTACACAATGTGAAGGATTTTAGAGAACCAACTCCATCTGTTCCTACACAGATGCCATGCTTTGCCCGAAAGTTGACTCTGGTTCCTTCTAAAACTCAAGTGGCTCCTTCTCTTTACTTGCGTCTGCTTCCAGAGTTGTGATTCCCTAGGCACCCTCAACCTTGGACGTTGAGGAAATGTGCTAGGTACTTTGAGCTTGTGGCTCCTCCACCATTTGAGTGTCCTTTTTCTAGACAAAAGGCACAATATGTTGGTCCTGGGCATCCGGGTTCGAATAAGTTAGTTGTAGTCTCTACTCTGGTACTTCTAGATTTGGACAAGAAACTTTTGGTCTCTACTCAGGAAATTCTAGGCTTGTTTCTGGGAGTTTCGACGCTAGTTTTTCTGGGTGATTGAGCAGCATCGGCTCTGGATTAGTGGTTTGGGTAGACTAATGGTTTATGGGGGTGGCAACTGGGGTTGTGGTGGTGATGGAGGGTTCTCAGTGATGATGGTGGATGGAGGGGTGGCAAGCTCAGGGTCATCCTGAATATGGATGATGGGGGTTGCTCAGAATGCTAAGTGATTGCTAGGGACAACAAATGAAAGGGGTTGGGGGTTCACAACCTTGCTTGGCAAGACCCCAGTTTTGAAATTCTTTTCCACTGGTTCTGTAATGAATGCAACGCTTAGAATATCGTTGAAATCCTTACCTATCAACATGGATTTCTCTGGCATCTTTGGGAACACCGAAAACATCCTCTTCTTTCACTCTAAGGGTTGTGTCTCCTCCTCCTCTTCAGAGTCCGACTGTGTCAAATCTTCTTTCTCCTACATCTCTGAGCCTGATCTCTGTCCTACCCCTACTTCTTTTCCTTTCTTCTTCAGCAGCTCTGTAGGAAAAATGTACTGCATCCCCGACTTGCGCGGGTTGCATTTAACTCATGGCCATGAAATTACCTCTTTGTCAAAGGCCTCCTCATCTAGGTAGAACGACAAAATCCTCAAATGGAAGTCTTCCATGTTGCCATGCCTCGTCCATACAAATGTATGGTGTCAGTTCATGCTGAAAGAGATGTTCCTCATGTTGTAGTTGAGGAGCTTCTGCGGAATGCACAACCTTTGTGTTGCGTCATTTATCCCGTTATACCATTTGGATAATGCCGTGTTGTTGAAGGTCATTTTCTTTGAGTCCACTATGGAATGCCAAGGCTCAAACATAGTCACAAGGTGCCCCTTGTCTACTAGTGCCAAAGGTCTTCCAACGGGTGGCTTCCACTTGAGCATTGTGAACACCAGCAAAAAGTATCCGTATGTGACGGTGCCACTCTTCTCCGAGGCTTCCTCACAATCCAAAAGTAGTTCCTCCAAAAGGTAACTAAACTAATTGAATACGACGCCATTGGCACAAAAATCTGCTACTGATAAAGCATCCATATTGCATTCTCCCTTGTAATACGACCTGATAACCTTATTGGCTATGATGTAGCAACCGGTCTTGACTGTCTTTGGTAGTATTGGGTCAATTTTGGCTATGTGCCCCCCCCTCTGAGTGTGGAACCTTTCATAGAGGTTGGGCTCTCCTTTCTTTTTTCCATGCTTACTGGGACCCTGGAATCCTTTAGACATGTCCTCACCTTCGAGGGACAATCCAATAAGTTGATGCATGTCGTCGACATGGATTGGATACCGCCTATCCAACCAGAGACTTTGGTCATGCACCCTGCTAATCAGGAATTTGGTGCACCACGCAACATCACCAATGGTACCGAACACTGATAGGTCTCTGAGGTTCATAATAGTTGAGTTGAATATGTTGATAAATTTATGATTTGGCACGAACTACATGCCTCCCAACTCGTCTGGAGCGATACTCCAGAAGACATCTATGTTCATCTGGGGGAACAAGATTGGGTCTATTAATTCAAGATCAAGGAGCTTGACCTGCTCCAACTTCCCCTTTAGATCACCCACGACATCAACTCAGGGGTCGCAGGGCTCATCTGGTACTGCATATTTAAACATCATGCTCTGGCTTCCTGTAGCTCTTGACATTGTAGGATTTGAGTTATCAACAAATTCTATGGAAAACTAAGGATTAGGGATCACAACTACATGTTTCAGGATTGCACAGGCTTGATCACTCTACAAAATTTAGAAATTTCTAAGTTATTTGAAAACAATTAGTTCTACGACGCGTTATCAGAGCCTTATACTTGGGCTTAGCTGGAAAGTTCAGTAATAATTGTTATTCATCATGACCATATGGATGCAAATTAGATCTGAGTTGTCCAATGGGATGGGTTAATGGGGTAAATCCTATTGGGCGATTATGGAATTTACTGTGCAAGTTGGATAGAGACGTGGATGATTTCGGACCTTTCCGTTTGATGGGTGGGAATCCTAGTGCGAATACCGATGGAATCTTCGCATATCATGGATTTATGGATTAACTGAATTCATATGGGGTACTGTAATAGCAATAAAGGTTGTGACTAGACTGGGTTCATGTGGCACATGGAATCATATTGTTTTCGGATTCATTCTCCCTCAGACCACAAAGGGGTTCCCATCATATTAATGATTGTGAGTAATGGGTTCTTTATGCTTTTGATCTTGCACTGCTAAATAAGAATTTATGCATCAAAAAACACTTAAACAGGAAAGGAATGAACTACATGTCGTGGTGCAACATTGCACATGTCAAATTTATTAACTAAATTTAAAAAAAAAATCATAAAACTAAAATCTAACTATTATACATGCTCCTCTAGACTAGAGCAATAGTCATTTTAGCTCAGTTCTGAGAGATATAGGGTTTCAGGCGAGTGCCATTCACCCATCCTGGTCATAGCATACCATCCAGTTGCACAAGTTTGACTGCTCCTAAAGGTAGGATCTCTGCAACTATAAATGGTCCCAACCAATGCATGCACAACTTGCCAGGGTGCTTCTAGTACTGAATGTCATAGAGTAGGACCTTGTCTCCTTGTGCAAATAGTTTAGTCTTAATGTGTCGGTCATGCCAATATTTTTATTTTTTTTTCTCAATTGACTTATGGAAGTTTTCTAAAAATATGGTATCTTCGAGTTCTTGTAACTCCATGAGTCTCTGCACAACTGATTCTTCCTCCAACATATGGGTTATCTGTGCAATGTACAAACTCGGAGTGATGAATTATGTAGGCACCACAATCTCTTTCCCATAAACTAGTTGAAATGGCGTGTACCTATGTAGTTTCTTTGTGGTTGTTTGGTAAGACCATAGTACTGCTGGAACTCTGTCATCCCAATCTTCCCGGTTTGTGCAACATAAATTTGTTAACCCTCTCTCCAGAATCTTGTTGAACATTTCTACTATTTTGTTGGCTTGCGGGTGGTAGGGGTTGCTTTTGTGATGTTGGATCAAGAATTCTGTTGTAATCTTTGTTGTAGCGCTACTAATAAAATGAGCTCCTTGATCACTGGTTAGACTCCTAGGACATCCAAATCAAGTGATAATATTATAAAAAATGAACCTAGAAGTCATATCGATTGAGCAGTCCTAAACAACTGCTGCCTCCACCTAACATGTAAGGTAGTCAATTGCAGTAGTAATGTATCTATCCTTTTAATTCTTAGTTGTGGGGTTGATTTCCCCTATAAAGTCAACTGCCCACTTCTCAAATTCATGTAGAGATCAAACTGGTTGAAGTGGTAATTCATCTTATCGTGACGACTTACCCACTCATTTACAAACATCGCATGATATAGCATATACATTTCCATCCTTAAAGAGAGTTTCCCACCATAGTCCATCTTGGAGGACTTTTTTCATAGTGGAATTTCCTCCTACATGACCTCCCACAACTCCATTGTGGCACTCCCAAAGTATATCCTATCTTTCGTGGTCCAAGACACATCTCTTGAGGATACTATCTAGCCCCAATTTACACAATTTTCCTACAATCAGCTAGTAGTCCGATTTTCTAACAACCATATGGCGTTTCTGGGTTGCAGAATATGTTTCTGGGCAGACTCCTATACTTAAGAAGACTACTATGTCTTTCAGGTACTCTGGTATGGCCTCAACCTAGAACAGATCTCCATCTCGAAGTTGATCGTCAACTACTCTACCACTTTCCCCTGACTCTAATATGGATAGGTGATCAGACCCTACATTGCATCTTCCAAGCTTAATAATCACTTCAAAAGAGAATTCTTGAAATAATAGCAACCATCTACAAATTCTTCCTTCCAACACAAGTTTGTTAAATATGTATTTTAATGCATAATGATCAGTAAAGAACTTAAAATGAGAACCTAACAAACAATGTCTAAATTTATGCAAAGCATAAATCATGGATAAACCCTCCCTTTCTGTCATTGTGTAGTTACGCTCATCTTGTGACAACTTCCTTCTCGCGAAATAGATAGGATGATCCATGGCTCCATTTCCAGGTTTTGCTAAGATAGCTCCTAAGGAAATACCTGAAGCATATATGTGGACGTGAAATTCATTTTTCCAGTTTGGGAATATCAGAATCGGTGTTGTGCTGAGCTTCTCCTTTAGGGTCTCGAACGCTTTATCACATTCTAGGGTCCAGTGGAATGTTTCATCCTTTTTCAATAGATTTTCCATAGGTGCAGTAATGTTTGCATATCTTCTGATGAACTTGCGATAGTACCCTGTGTGTCCCAACATGGAGCGCAACTGCTTAGCACTCGCAGGTCGCGACATGTTCACAATGAAAACAACTTTGGTTGGGTTTACCAGTACTCCTTCTCAGCATACTATGTGGCCCAACAAATTTCCATGTGGTACACAAAAGATACACTTTCTAATATTCAATGATATCTGAATTCTCTGCATCTGTCAAACATCAGACGTAACAACGCTACATGTTCCTTGAGAAAACTATATATCATCCAATCATCCATATAAAATTCTATAAACTTGTGATTAAACTCTCTGAAAGATGTTATTACAATCTTGGAGAAAACTGCAGGGGAATTCTTTAAGCCAAATGGCATCACATTGTATGCAAAAGGCCCCCATTCTATTATGAATGTGGTCTTTTTTTTGTCCTCTTCGACAATCCTTACTTGGTGGTACCCTGAAAATCCATCTGTAAATGAGTACGCTTATTTCCCTACAACATTTTATAGAACCTCATCAGTAAAAGGTGTTGGAAAATGGTCATGCACATAGATAGAGTTAAGGATTCTATAGTCTACATAGACCCTGATATGCTTTGTTCCTTTCTTGTTCTGAATGACTATTGGGATGAGCCATTCTACTTCTTCCACTGAAAAAATAAGTCCAGCTTCCAGCATCTTGTTTATCTCCTTCTTAACATTCTATTTTACTCTAGGGTTAAGGCGGTATGGTCTATGCCTCACATGATTTGATCCTAGTTTTAATTCAATTTTCATTTCTTCCATAACTCCTTTGATCCCCTTTAACTATGAAAAGGTCTTTGGGAACAAATACTCATATTCCTGCAACAAACTCTATATTTCTTGACTAGTTTTCTCATCCTAGTAGTCTCCCACCATAGCTATATTAGGTTTCTATGTGGTCCCTATATTGACTTTGTGCAAATTTAATGGGTAGTTATAAGAAATATCAGTCTGACTGGGTATGATGTTTTGGATTTCTCTGTTCCCTTCTATCTCTTTAATGGCTAGGTTTCTCAATTTCTCCAAATCATCTGGGCTTTCTGAATCCATGGAATTTCTCGACTATGTTTAGCACATACCACTGGGTTTGATTTCTAATTACTATTGTCTGTAAAAATAAATTCTTTAATTCTCTGCATGACTACTTCAAGCTCAGGGTACTTACCTGTAAACGAGAAGTCCTTGAAAAAGTGATTTGCCAACGTTTTCCAGTCACTGGTCTGTCTTCTGGCTTCTTCCTGTATGAACCAATATTTTAGGATTGGACCTAGTGAGTGGGGAAATACCTGAAACCATAAGCGAGGTGGTATTTCCGCAACTTTCCATGGTGTCACACACTGTTCAATATGTGCACTAGGATTAGATTCTCCATTGAACAGTTTCACAACTTCGAAATTTGTCTGCCTCTTCGATTCTAGCTGCTCCTTATTCTAAAACCTATACTTGATATCTTTCTTCACATCGTCCCAATTTCTGAGTAAGGATTTATGATTGGCCC
>JASDQU010030877.1:6519-22390 GCA_032191745.1 Picea mariana | reverse complement strand
CCGTCTGTTTTTTATAATGGTATGCATAATTATGGTACTCAGTCAATGCCTTGGGTCTCTGATCATTTTTCTCATGGTATGTCTGATATGTCTTCGCACTTTCCATCCTTTGTCTCGCCTCCTTATGCGAATACAAGTTTTGGGTCCGGGGGCATGATGCCTCCTTCTTATCCCTCTCCATTTGGTGGGAGTCATATCTTTCAAACACCTATTACGGTAGGAGGTTGGAATATTCCTTCCTACGAATCCACTATGCGAGAAATAAGTGCCCAATTAAGCAATCCTTCCACATGTTACACTCCATCCACTTATCCTTCTTCCGCTATGTCAGTTCCTACGAACACTTTTTCCATGGCAGATCTCCATCTAACCTCTGGTGTTTCATCCAGGGGGAATTATTTTTATAGTATGGGAAACCTCCCTCATGAAGTTTCTTCGTCTGAGGGAAACATATATCCTCACATGAGTAACCCTTGTCATGTCGCTTTCCCTTCATAAGCGGCTTCGATGCCCTTACAACCCTTTATGAATCAATATGGAGGAGGATACTATCCTGCTGGACTGGGATAGGGTGTAAACCAGGATCCTTCCTGGCATGCAATTTCTCAGATCCAATCTTTCCTTGGGCCTTGGTCTCAAATTCCACAATTCACCACTGCCACAAGTCCAGTCACTACGTGTCATATTGGAATTATATCACCAACCTCTGCTATCCATGTTGGAGATTGGTCGACAACCTCTGCGAGTCATGTTGAAGACCTACAACCAATCGTCGCAAGTCATGATGGGGGCACAAGTCCAGTCACTATTTTTCATACTGGCATTATATCACCAACCTCTACTAGCCATGTTGGAGATTGGTCGACAACCTCTGCAAGTCATGTTGAAGACCTGCAACCAGCTGCTGCAAGTCATGCTGGGGGCACAAGTCCAGTCACTGTGTGTCATACTGACATTATATCACCAACCTATGCTAGTCATGTTGGATATTGGTCAACAACCTTTGCGAGTCATGTTGAATAACTGCAACCATCCACTGCAAGTCATGCTGGGGGCACATGTTTGGTCACTGCTAGTCACACTGCACATCCATCACCAACCTATGCTAGTCATGTTGGAGATTTTCTACTAGCCTCTGCAAGTCATGCTGGAAGCATGTCACCAGCCACTGCAAGTCATACTAGGGGCATTCATATGATTGAGAAGCCTAGACATCTCAGACATAAGCCTAGATTCATTTGCAGGATGTGTGAAGGAAGTCTCCTTACTCGTTTGTGTCCTGACATTGCTGGGATACCAGAAGCGTGGGGCTCACCTAAGGTCACTTCGGGTTTTGAGGCATCTATGGTTTCACAACACTCTGTTCCTTCTTTGGTTGATACAATAGTCACGCTGATGCAATCTTCGGCTGACACCCCTTTCCCTTTAGGGGTTGATGCGTCCTTTGACCTTGTTTTCTCACATCTCATTCAACCTATGGTCATGTCGATGCAATATTCGACAACACCTCTCCTATGTTCGAAGGTGATGCGTCTCTTGACCTTGTTGTCTTGCATCTTGTTCAACCAACGGTCATGTCGATGCAATCTTCGACCGAAAACACTCTTGTTTTTTGGGGTGATGCACCTCTTGACCTTGTTGTCTCGCATCCTATTCAACTAATGGTTGAGGAAGTGGTCGTATCGATGCAATATTCGATCGACCCCACTCTTCTCTCAGAGAGTGACAAGTCTAAGGAAGCGGTCGCACTAATGAAATTTTTGGTCGATCTCGCTCTTCTGGTTCTGGTTTTATACCTTCTATGCCATGTCCTTAGTATTTCAATTACTTCACCTTCTGAACAAGAGAGAGTTTTACTCTTCCTGATTTCTCTCCCTACAAGTCTTGACAAGATTCCCTTTGATTGGGATGGTCTTTTGGGGTATCCAATGCCTCCGCCTATGTCTTTTCTAGGAAGAAAAATTATCCGATATAACACGGAGATGATAACCTATGTTAGCACTTTTACCTCCTTGACTTGGAGATCTTTGGATCTTCCCAAGCTTGTGTCAGTTCTTCGTAAGATGCCAACATTCCACAGAAGGTCCGCATGGGAGCCTTGGCCTCCCTCGTGGCTTGCCACCTAGAATCTTCCAAACAAGTCTTAGTTAAGCTATTTTTCGACTCGCCAAAAAACTGAAAAAATCACCGAGTGATTTGTCCCTTTCATGCTCGTTAAAGTTGGATTTGAAAGTTCATGAGTCTTAGTTAAGCTCTTTTATGACTCACTACCAAAAATTGAAAATATTGCCGAGTGAACTTGTCTTTTTCACACTCGTAAATTGGATTTGAAAAGACATCTATTTGGCACAAGTTTACCCCTTTTTCACACTAACTAGACTAAAATATATAAAAAGGACATTTTTTGGCGTTAAGTTGTGATTGCATCTCATGCCCTCGCTTGCAGTATTGAGATTTTAGTTGGTTCTCTCTTTGCGTTATAAATCATTGCCTAAGAAGTTTTCATCCTCAACCAAGCAGCGCCTTGTTTATATCCTTCACAATTTGACACCCTATACCCTGGAGGGAACATCACCCCGAGTGTCCATCTCCCGCATGCATTTCTTTGCATTAAGCATAGGTACGTTCCACTGTTGGAACTAGTTTTGCTTACTTGCGACACTCGTTCCCTCCTCTGTATCATATCATTCATTTGTTATGAAAAAACAAAAAAAAGAAGGGAGGGAAGGGAGTACTATATTGTAATTGGCAGCAGTTGTGTTGCCTTTGAACAGAGCACAAAGTTATTGAGTCCTCGTGTCATCATAATTTTGGTTTTAGCATGGCCTTAGGAAGCTGATATCGCTATAGAGTTTTCTCTATCGACTGGTTACTCTTCCAGTCCCTATAGAGAACGTTATTGATGCCCCTTGCATCTAATTGTCACATCATTGAGTCCATGTTGTCGGAGTCCACCATATGTCTCATGCTCTTGTTCAAAGGAATTCTATCAACCTATGTCAGCCACTCCTCAGAAATCTTGACTTTGCATATCAGCCATACCCTTAGTTTGTCTCAAAATCACATGATACTTTGGTCTTATCATGCACCCTAGCTCTACTTTCATCATTGATAGGTCACCTTGAACCCAACAATCGACATTTCATCATTGGTTGTTGACTGGGTGGTTTCCCTTGTGTTCGACGACAAGAAATCTATTCACACTTTGGGATTCATGTAGTGTCTTGGATGCCATTATCCTTATTGGTGGTTTCCTCGCCTTTGTCAGCATGTTTTCATCATTGGCTACTATTCAGAGGGTCCTTTTTCGGTACCGCTTGCATTTGTCACACGTGAAAGACACACAGGGTCGTTGGTTCGTGAACATGTTCTTCATCCGATCTCTACCAAATCATGAAGCTCCTGCTTTGTTCCTCGTGCTGACTGATGAGAGATGCCTCAATGCTTTCCTTTCAGCAGGTCTCTTTCCATCGACTTCAGCTCATTTATTCTGGATATGGGACCTAGAGTTTTATGAGTACCTTGAGGCTTGTAGTCATCAGTGGCAGGCACTCTCACCATTGCCAGATGGGAATACATCAATGTCTCCTGATCAATGGATTTCTCAAGTGTTCGACATCGACTCCTTTTTCACACTTGTAGGAATGTACTCGGTGCCTTGATACCTACTTTCATTATTGGCAGGTTGTCTCACATTTGTTAACGGTATACCTCAATGACCAGTAATCAAACGATGTCTCATCGTGTTCGACTTCAACTCCTTTACTCACATGATGTAGACTTACACCTTTGGCAGATAGTGTAGTAGACTTGAAGACATCACTATGTGGCTGCATCTTTCCTGAGCTATTGCTTCCCCTTCATTGGACCGGTACCTATTTGACTTCAGTGATCATGGGAGATCGGATTGTACTTCCTGGTATACAGATATCTTCAGATTGATTTTGAGACTGGTTTCACTGGGCCTTGTTCATGACTATGACAACTTTTGGCATGTAACCACATTTGTATTTACCTATTCATGGCCATGAACAATAGTTTGATATATTTTCCACATGGATTTGCATTGTATTCTTGGCAGCCATGTATGCAAAGTCAATACATAATGTAATGAGAAATTGAGTTCGTCCAACTGGTTCTCTGCCACTCCACTTCTAGGTTATTTATAATGTATTTCGTCCATCACATGTAATCCTCTGATCTCACACATTAGGGGGAATCTATTATAGCAAGATTTGCCTCACCATTTCTATATTGCATAGAGGGCCTTTTTCCATTTCCCTATGCAAACTTGTCATCCCTTTTTGATGAATCCAAAGCTAAAAATATACATTTTTCCACATAAACAATCCCTATCAGTTATACAATATGCGTATACATAGGTTGATCCACTACAACCCATGTATTATATGCTCTCTATCAGTTATGCAAGATGCGTATACGCAGGTTGCCCCACTACAACCCGCATATATCGAGATTTGTGCTAGAAAATACAAAATGAGGTCGAGTTTCCATGTCACGACAAAAGATCTCTGATCCTTGGCCTTCCATATATTGGAAACGTTCTGACTCGGCCCTTTAGTTGCATTCTGGAGGCTATAAGAGCACAATTTCGAACTATGGAAAAAAGAGAGAAAGCATTCAACTTTGAGAGAAAAGTTACTCTGGAGAAATTACTTCATATTGAGTCTGCATCCCTTTGTCCCTCAAGTCTGAACACAATGTTCATCCCCCAAGCTCTTCCCTTATTGTTGAGAGGACCTCTTTGTATCTTTCTCATGAGCTTGCCCTTGGTGGAGGATTGAGTGGTGGAGACCCAGTTGGAAGGAACTTGGTTTCTTGGTTTCGAACCATGCTGACACGGAAGTCTTTAATGTTGACACTTCTGTTGATCAATTCTTAATAGAAATACTCCTTTCCCGTCCTATTGGTATCTTGAAAATATATAATTATTATCCATGGGAGTGTTTTTAATGTCTATTAATGGATTATGCTATCTGATGTGCTAACTCCTTTTATATCATCACTATATACTTTCTTTGCTTGTTTATTGATAACTTCTTGTAGGTATAAAGTTTTGGGTCAAAGTGCTCAATGGTGGAACATCATCAAATGTTGGATCGAGGTAGGCCTCTTCCTTGTATTTTACATTAGTCTATATAGTATATGTTGGAATTGAGTTGATTTCTACAGTCATACCTGTCTGTTGTGGTTTACCCTTGGCCATAGAGAGTTTTTCCCTTGTAACAACCCACCCCTGCCTCTACCTCGGGTGAGACTTCATCTGCTTCACAGGTGTTGCCGAAAGGTCTGGTAGTTTGGGTTTTGTTGGTGCATTGTTGTAGCATTAAACCCTGGTTCTTGCCCTGTGCCAACAATTGTTATAAATATTTGTTGGTTGTTATGTTTTATGGCAGCTGGTTGGTTGAAGGGTTTTGAAAAACACTTTGCATACATTGGTTGTAGCTTGCATTTTTTATGTATTTTTGAATGGATTAATTGTTTATAACAACAACATACATCATGAAAATGGTGAGAATAACATAGAAATGAACACCAAAGAAATGATAAAGAATTTATAACAAAATTACCTCCTAACCCTTGACTTATTTATATAATATATGAGTTGAATGCCAAGGAAATTTCCAGATTTGATCACAGTGATATTGCAGTTGCTATGTAGGCTATAATGGCATAAATACACTAGAAATATGCAACAAATATCCTCAACAAGATAGCTATCATGGTGGTTGCCCCAAAAATGTGAAGATCTCACAAGAAGTCGCACCAATCAGAGAGATAACACACCCTTCTCTAATAATTTCTCTCATCCACTAATAAATTGAAATTTTGAAGGCATGGAACTCAAATTCTTTTCCAAAATTCTCCCGATATGAGTACAACTCGGTCCCAAGAGATAAATGCTCAATCCAATTATAGAAATGAAGATCTTGACCTTCGAATATGACTCCTCTAGCAATAATTCACCCCTACAAATAAAATTTGTACCAAGGGAAAGTACAAAGGTTTCTCCTTGAATAACAATCCAAGTCTCCTATAGAATATCTCCCTCATAGAAGGATTCTTGTAACAATATTGGCTAGAGTGGAATCTCCCCACTAAAACCAATCCCTCAAGCTAGAGTGGATCTTTCACCACTGAAACTAGATCTAGGGTTTTACTCCAAACCCTAAGCCACCAAGATCCTTGAGCTCTCCACAATATCAACTCAAAAACATAACATGCATAATGAGAGGAAATGAGCCCTTATCTCTTCTTTATACCCCTCTCACATTTTTCTCCTCAAATGAATTTTTAATTCATATTTTGTATTTTCTTCTAAAATCACTTTATTAATTTCGTTACCTTTTTAACCCCAGAAACTGATTAATTCTCCTTTAAGACTTCTCCAGCCACTGAAAGTCACTTTTCATCATCCCATATTGTAGATCTTTTTGCCCAAGTTCCAACGATCTATTACACTAAGGTACTTCTCCAAGAAACAAGTTCCAAATAGTACCTTTAGTGTAATTAATTAAAATATGCCCAATAATAACCCTGTTTTACAGAAATCATTGGAATGCAACAGAACCAAGAAAAAATTGTGTGGAAATGATCCCGATGATGAATAATGGTAAATAAAATAGTTGGGCCCATCACTTACAGTACTTAAAGTGACTTCTAAGGTTATTTTCTCTATTAATCATAGAGTCACTTTATAACCTTATTTTAATTAACTAATGTCACTTTAGGGTTTAGCTTTAATAATCTAGTGATATCAATCAATCTTCATAGTCTCCCCTTTCCCACCAATTATAGACTACAAGGAGAGTGTATAGAACAACCCGTCATCCTCCGTGTATTCATTTGGAAAGGGACATTAATTCCTCCCTTCCCAAATTGCTTCTCCTCAAGCAATCATTGACCAAGGCCCTACCTAATGTGGCTCTCACTCCATGTAACATCTTCTACGAGCCTTCCTCCTACCATGAACCTGTGCCCCAATTTTATGACCGATTGTCTCACTTCTCCTGTGATAACATTTACTGGTATAATCTCCATTATAAATGTGCACACACTATCTATGACTAAATGTCTCCCAGAATGAACTGTACCTTGTTCCCACCGTCTCTGCCTAGATATGCCCTCATAAGATTGTCACCTCATCAATGGTTGAGACCCTCTAGCTGTTGTGCTATGCATACCACCATGTCCCAATACCATCTCTATTTTTTGTGTTGAAGCATCCCTTGGAGAATTAGTGGCCATGCCCCTTAGAACTACCCTTTTTCCTCCTGCAATCTTGAAATCCATCTTCATTTTTTGGTAGTGATATTGTCCCTAATGTACTGATCCATTGAAATCCCGTGATAATACCCGTGTTCTCTAAATCCATAAAAAAAAATCATCCATCATTGTATGGTTTCCCATAGAAAAATCTAAGTGTTGAACTATCTATGTGTATGCCAAGATGTGTCTACCTATCACTGAAAATCTGAACTATCCAACCTCAATCGTAGGTAATCCCAGCCTCCTAAATAATCTCGAGTCAATGAAGTTGTGGGTGTCCCCACCATCAATAAATATCACAAATCTATATCCTTGTAATCCTCCCCTAATATGGAATGTATTAAAGATAGGATTGCTTAATAGGGAGGTGATGGTCATCCCCATAGCCTCTCCATGAGGCTGCTCCTCATCACTCCTCCACATTGTGCCCTGAGTCTATCCTTCTCCCTTGACTTCATCATTGTAATAATTTACCTGAACATCCTTTAAACAAGTGTAGCCCGGTTACCACGACTATCTGGAACTGTTACACATACCCCTCCATCTCAAATCCCTCTAAGTCTCTCTATCTATCCATTTTATTCTTGACTTTTATATCTCTAAGGATCTCCTATCTGTGTGTTGTCGATGTGAGGAAAGTCTTGATGTCTTGTGCACTGTGTGTGACGTATCATCCATGATACGCTCCCTCCTCCAAGATCTGTCAGAGCTCCTGTATGTGCCTTGCCAATGTGTAGGAAATCTATCTGTGACCTTCTCTATGGGCAATACATCATTTTTTCCACGTGCTCTCCTCAAAGATATATCTAAGGTCCTATCAGATCCTTCAAAATTGGAAGTCTCCAGTCTCCTTTCATCATTCCATTGTTCTCCACTGTGATGTCTGGGTCTAAGTTCACACTTAATGTGGAAATAATCCGCTAATGATACAACGTTGCGGAAAATATCACTCAAAGCCTCATACTCCCTCTCATACACCTCAAACATAGTCTCTGATTTTGACTGACCTGGTTGTGGTGTATCTAAAAAGGTCAACATAAATGGCACAAGTGACAACCTCCTGTAAGAATACCTATATGCTTGTGTTATCTCTTGTTTGTTGTCACCCACTTCCTGGTACCTATCTCCTCTATGTATGGTGCTCGCTCCATCATCTCTCATGCCTCCACCAATCACTACAGATGTTTCTGACAATTGATGGTCAACCTTGCTCACTGCATTATCGTCCCTATGAATGTTGTTGTGATAGTACTCTATAACATCCAAGCTCTGTTTCCAAGGGGTGGAACACTCTTCACAGTAAGCTTCCTACTCTATCTAAGTGTATGGATCCGACGCACATCGTTGAGCATAATTACCCACCTCTACATGCTCCTTCTCTCTATCGCTCACTACTACACTCTCTTGTATGCCCCTATCAACCAATGTACCTCCTGATAATATCATGTAGTTGTGGATACTACCTACCATTGTATATATTGCAACCCTTGATGTTGTTTTGTGTCCCAGTTGTATTGTTGTATCACTCAATCCATGAGTGTCAACTAGCTCTGGACCCTGAATGGACATATCCTTGTCACTAGTGTCATGTAATCCTAGATCCCACATAGATGTGTCCTCATATGAACTTTCCATGGCTTTGGAATCCACATGTGTATGCTCAACTTTCCCAGAGCTCTCCAAGACTGGTATCTCTTGTGACACATGAACACCCTCAATTGTCTCTGGGTCACATCTCTTCATAATCATCTTTTATCCTGAGCACCCCTCACTCTACTCCATCATCTCTTGCTCCTCCATTAAACCTTTAGTGTCACCAACGTCCTCTAGTGACATATATGAAGCATATGATTGAATCTCTACTGAGATGAATGTAGTGGATACCCGAATAGACTCCTCAAGGATTTTATCTACTCTAGACTCTTATTCTCAAAGGGTTATCTCTGTGCTCTTCAAGAATTCATGTGTTCTCACCAACTCATGAGTGAGTCAATCCACCTCATTCTCCTTCTCCTCCAATGCCCCATGGTATATCTCACTAATCTCAAGAAGGTAATCTCTATCCATAAGGAGATGCTAGTAGTTGGCCTTCATCATTGTCACTCTCTCTCTAAGTGTCTAAAAGTCCTCAATGGAAAATGCTCCACCCAAAATATCCTGTGTCACTGTGGCTCTCCAACCATATCCTGCCACCAATGCATGTGTATCATCAACGTGCCTCATGGATGCCACGATCATATCCTCTCTCACCTTCAGCTATGCTTCCAAGTGTTGTGACTCATGCGAATCACCACCTCTATTGTGTTGGAGTGCTACCTCATAACTCCTGCTGCTAAGTTCAACTGTGGAATCCTCATCAACACACTCTCCAAGACTTGTTCTTCTACTCTTCTCAACATTCGATGCGCTACTTGATCATCACTTATAGGCATATACCGCAACGTGAAATTATGCTCTACAAGTGAGTCATACTGTACCAATGCTCCAACCCACTTAGGTGTATCTACACCCACATGCTCCATCACATACATAGAAATTCTACGGCCAGCTCAAAAAACACCCTTCTTTCCTCCTCCCAAGGAAGCTCATATAACTGCCACCAACTTCTCTAGAACATCATCACTCTCATAAAACATAATAGTCGTCATTGATTGCATTGAGGTTATCACATTTCTTGGATGAGCTTCACTGACAATAGAGAAGAAAATGTGAAACATCTCAAAGATCTAATCATGACATCCAATATCCCACATCACCACACATGACTTAATCTTTTCCATTGTCTCCAAAAGGGTTACCCTCCTTCCAAAAAAGGGACTATGTATATCACCCAAACCTAAAAAAGTGGAAATAATAAGCTAAAAGGTGTCCCTCATCACATCATCCTCATAAGGAGCATCTGGTGCTGAGATCCTGGTAATCTCACTAATGCATGTGGCCACCATAAGTGACACATATCCATCCTTGTGCCTCAACAATTAAGACATGAATAATGCAATCCCTGATGGGTGTGTTTCTTCCCACATCTCCTCTTAAGGTTTGTGACACACCTTAAACAAAGAGATTAACACTTGATCAATAATTTCAAGAAGAGAAAATTTGAATTGAGGAAATGGTTGTAGCCTCTTCATTGCTACAATTACTTGTTGTTCTATCTGATTTTCCATTTGAACTATCTTCTCACTAAGTATCAAAGCTAAAATTTAAGGGGATAAGTGTTGTCCACTTATCTAATTCAATCTAAAATTTTATCTTGTTGATTTCCCCCTCACACTGGCAGGAAAACCAGCTCTGATACCACTGTAAAATCCCCAACCAAATCTGATGTAAAAATCAGATCTATGTGGTTGAGAAATTTCGTCAACCACTTTAACGATATGCTCAAATACTCTTTACAAATAGTTTCCACTTACTATCACAACTTCCTTTATTTTTTATTATGGACGTATTATGTCAATTACTTCAATTCCTACCCCTTAACACTTCTTTATTGATGGTTGTTATAAATATTTGTTGGCTATTATGTTCTATGGCAGCTGGCTGGTTGAAGTGTTTTGACAAACAATTTGCATACATTGGTTGTAGCTTTCATTTTTATGTATTTGTGAATGGTTTATTTGTTTATAACAACAAAATACATCCTGAAAATGTTGAGAATAACATAGAAATGAACACCAAATAAATGCTCAAGATATTATAACAAAAGTACCTCTGAACCCTTGACTTATTTATATAATATATGAATTGAATGCCCAAGAAATTTCCATATCTGATCATAGTGATGTTGCAGATTTTATGTAGGTTATAATGGCACAAATATACTAGAAATATGTAACAAATATCCTCAACAAGATAGCTATCATGGTGGATGCCCCAAAAAGGTGAATATCTCACAAGAAGTCACACCAATGGGAGAGCTAACATGCTCTTCTCTAATAATTTTTCCCAGCCACTAATAAATCGATTTTCTGAAGGAATGACACTCAAACCCTTTTCCAAAATTTACCCAAGATGAGTACAACTCGGTCCCAAGAGATAAATCATCTTCTTTATACCCCTCCCACCTTTTTCTCCTCAAATGACTTTTTAATTCATCTTTTGTTATTTCTTCTAAAATCACTTTATTAATTTATTTACTTTTTTAACCCTGGAAAGTGATTAATACTCCTTTAAGAATTCTCGCACCACTGAAAGTCACTTTCCATCATCCCATCATCCCATCATCATCCCAATAATAACCCCATTTAACGGAAAACGTCGTAATGCAATGGAACCAAGAAAAAGTTGGGCAGAAATGATCATGATGATGAATAATGGTAAATAAAATAGTTGGGCCCATCAGTTACAATAATTAAAGAGACTTCTAAGGTTATTTTCTCTATTAATCATAGAGTCAATTTATAACCTTATTTTAATTAAATAATATCACTTTAGGATTTAGCTTTAATAAGCTAGTGCCATCAATTAATCTTCATAGTCTCCCCTTTCCCACTGGTTATAGCCTATTGGGAGAGTGTATAGGATAATTTGTCATCCTCCGTGTAGTCATTTGGAAATGGACATTACATTCATACCTTCCCAAAAATTATTTTCTTCAAGCAATCATTAACCAAGGCCCTGCCTAATGTGGCTCTCACTCCATGTAACATCCTCTACAAGACTACCTCCTACCATGAACCTGTTATCCAAGTTTTTGATCGATGGTCTCACTTCCCCTGTGATAACCTATACTGGTATGCTCCCCATCATAAATGTGCACACACTATCTATGACTGAATGTCTCCTAGAATGAACTATACCCTGCACCCACTATCTCCTCCTGGATATCCCCTCATAATGTTGTCTCCTCATCAATGGTTACGACCCTCTAACTACTATTATATGCATACCACCATGTCCTAACACCATCTCCATTTGTTATGTTGAAGCATCCCTTGGAGAATTTGTGGCCATGCCCCTTAGAACTACCATTTTTCCTCCTGCAATCGTGAACTCCATATTCATTTTTTGATAACCCTGAGAGATTGTCCCTAATGTATTGAGCCACTGAACTCCCATGAAATTACATGTGTTCTCTAAATCCATCACAAAAAAATCATCCTTAACTTTATGGTTTCCCATGGACAACTCTAAGTGTTGAACTATCTATATGAATTCCAAGATGTGTTTACATGTCACCAAAACTCTGAAATATCCAACCTCAATCGTAGGTAAACCTAGTCTCCCCAATAATCCAGATTCAATGAAGTTGTGGGTGGCCCAACCATGAATCAAGATCATGACTCTTTGTCCCTATATTCCTCCCATAATATGGATTGTATGAAAGATAGGAATGATCAGTAGGGAGGTGATAGTCATTCCCTTAACATCTCCACAGGGTTTCTCCTCATCATAACTCCACATTGTGCCCTGAGACTGTCTTGCTCCTTGTTGGACCTTGGTTATGGAAGGAAGCAGAGAACAAGGGAGAAAAGGTAAAAAGTGAACTTCGTGGGAGACATAGTGACTGTCACTGGGTTGAAGTAAGAAAAACAGAAAAGAAGATGGAGCGAGGTATGGAAAAGAAAGCCATTGGATGAGAAGATCGAGGATGACAGATAAAAAAGGAAGAGGGATCGAAGAAAACTCAAGAAAACGACCGTTGGATGATTTGGAGCACCGCGCGAGAAGGAAGGAAAGACAGGTTGGCGAAGCCCGAAAAAAGTGGATCAAGTTGAACTATGGTTTTAGACACCTAGGGTTTTGGTATTTAGGGTTTTGGCACCTAGGTTTTGGCCTAAGGATATCGTTGAGTTATTGTGATGTACAAATAAGGGTCAAGAGGACCTGGGTCAAGAGGTTACTAGAGGTTTTTGGTACGATAGTGTTATGAGCTCTGTTGTTGAGGAGAGAGACCATTGTATTATGAGAGAGAGATCCTTCTGGTATTGTAAGATCTTCTGCTATGTGCGAAGATCAAGTTTTGCAGCTAGGTGCGCAGGAAGGGGAGAGAGAGAGAAGAGAAAGAAGATATGCTAGTTAAGAGCGCAGATAAGAACTGTAATCTTTACTTTAACAAATCATAAGCACAGTTTTGTGGATGTATCCCTAGAGAGAGGGTGAACCACGTACATCTGTTTTTATGTGTGTGATTGATACTTTGATCTCTGTCGTTGTTATGTTGTTACCTGCTTTATTGTAGTAGATCAAATCTAAATATGTGAAGGATGAATCTAGCTAGTTGAATGATAGTTGTATGATGTATTGTTGTTGTAATAGACCCACTTGATATTCCCCTGGTTTTAGACATCCCTGTCCTACAACCCCCCATAGTTGCTTCGGGTGAGATTGCATCTGCTTTGCAGGTACTGCCAAAAGGGCCAGTAGCTAGGGTTTGTTGGTGCGCTCTTGGAGTGAACCTCGGGTCTGCCCCTGTGCCAACACTCCTTCAAATTCATCATTGTAAGAATGTACCCGACCATCCTCCAAACACTTGTGAACTAGATTCCAATACTTTCTGCAACTCTAACAAAGACCCTTACATCTCAAATCCCTACGATTCTCTTTGTCTATCAGTGCTATCCTTGACCTCTATGTCTGTAAAGATCTCCTATCTATGTTCTGTCGATGTGAAAAAATTATATATGTCCCATGCACTATGTGTGACATATTATCCATGATACACTCCCTCCTCCAAGATCTTTCTGAGCTCATGTATGTTCTATGTCGATGTGTAGGAAATCTATTTGTGACCTTCTATGTGGGTAATACATCATCTGTGCCATGTGATCTCCTCCAAGATATATCTGAGGTCTTGTCTGATCCTCCAAAAGTGGAAGTATCCATTCTCCTTTCCTCATTCTGTTGTTCTCCATTGTGATTTCTAGGTCCGAGTCCACACTTGATGCATAAATAATATGCTAATGATACAGCTCAAAGCCTCACACTCCCTCTCATACACCTAAAAGATACTCTTCGATTTTGACTGAGATGGTTGTGGTGTATCTAAGAAGGTCAACATAAATGGCTTGAATGACATTCTGCTATAAGAATTCCTATATTCACGTGTTTCCTCATGTCTATTGTCACCCACTACATGGTACCTATCTCCTCTATGTATGGTTCACTCTCCATCATCTCTCATGCCTCCACCAATCACTACAAATGATTCCTGCAACTGATGGTAAACCCTACTCACTGTGATTTCATCCCTGCGAAAACTGTTGTGAGGGTACTCTATAACATCCAAGCTCTGCTGCAAAGGGGTGGATAAATCTCCACTGGAAGCTCCCTACTCTATCTCAGTGTAAGGATCCAATGCACCTCATTGAGAATCACTACCCAAATTTTCATGCTCTTGCTCACTATCGCTCACTACTGCACTCTCTTGTATTCCCCTGTCAACCCCTGCCCCTCCTGATAATATCGTGTAATTGTGGATACTTCTTACCGATTTATATCCTACAACCATTGATGTTGTCATGTGTCTGAGTTCTATCATTGTATCACTTAATCCATGAATTTCAACTGGATTTGTACCTTGAATGGATGTATCCTCATCACTAGTGTCATCTAATACTTGTTCCCACATAGATGTGCCCTCATATGAACTATCCCTGGCTCTGGAATCTACATGTGTATGCTCAGTGGCCTTAGAGATCTCCAAGAATGGTAGCTCATGTGACACATGAACACCCTCAATCATCTATGGGTCACGTCTCTCCATAATCATCTTTTATCCTAAGGACCCCTCACTCTCCTGCATCATTTGGTGCTCCTCCATCAAACACTCCATGTCACCAACATCCTTTAGTGACATAGTTGAAGCATATGACTGACTCTCTACTAAGATGGATGTAATGGATACCCGAGTAGACTCCTCAAGGAGTTTCTCTACTTTGGACTCTGATTCTCGAAGGGCTATCTATGTGCTCTTCAAGAATTCATGTGTTCTCACCAACTCATGAGTGAGTCGATCCACCTCATTCTCCTTCTCCTCCAATGCCCCATGGTACATCTCACCAATCTCCATAAGATAATCTCTATCCATAAGGATATTTTGGTAGTTCGTCTTCATCACCATCACTCTCTCTCTAAGTGTCTGAAAGTCCTCAATGGAAAACAGTCCACCCGAACTATCCCGTGTCACTGTGTCTCTCCAACAATATCCTACCACCAATGCGTGCGTATCATCAAGGTGCCTTATGGCCTCCATGATCATATCCTCTCTAACCTTCAACTATCTTGCCAAGTGTTGTGACTCATGCAAATCAACACTTCTATCATGTTGAAGTGCTACCTCATAACTCCTGCTGCTAAGGTCAATTGTGGAATCCTCATCAATGTACTCCCCAAGACCTGATGTGCTACTTTTCTCAACATCTATTGCATTACTCTAGCCATCACTCATAGGCATATCTTGCGACGTGATACTATGTTCTACAAGTGAGTCAACATGTACCAATGCTCCAACCCACTTGGGTGTATCTACACCCAAATGTTCCATCACATACATAGAAAGTCTACAACCAACTGAAAAAACACCCTTCTTGCCTCCTCCCAAGGAAGCTCGTATAACTGCCACCAACTGCTTTGGAATATC
>JASDQU010030876.1:0-22338 GCA_032191745.1 Picea mariana | reverse complement strand
CAGGTACCATTTCCTTACAGTGATTTTATTTAGGGCTTGGTAATTGATGCAGAGTCAGTAGGTCCCATATTTCTTATCCACAAGCACGATTGGGCTTCCACATGGTGATGAGATGGGTCAGATGTGTCCCATTTGGAGAAGTTCTTGGATTTGATTCTTGATCTCCTCATTTTCTAATAGAGAGCGGCAATAGACTAGCCCATTGAGTAGTGGTGTAACAAGGTCAGATCAATTGAATGCTTGACCTGACAGTGTAGAGGTACCGGAGTGGGTGAGGAGAAGATTTCTTTTTATTCTTCCACGACCTTATCCACTTGCTTTTGTTTCATGGAGAGATTGATCGTGAAGGCCATGGATGTGGCTCCAACCTTTCTCTCACTTTGAGAGTGAATCACAAAGAAGACAAACTTCCCAGTCTCATAGATGACCTTCCTGCATTTCTTGGGAAATATCAAGGAAATGGAAGTAGGTGGGACTACCTTGGGTATCCTGTACAATTTCCTGTCCAAAGTAACAATAACATTGTGAGGCCTAGACTCATATATAGCATGATGTTTCCATAAATAAGGTTGTCCCAAAAGAACATCACAAACTTCAAGGGGAGTGACATCACACAATGCCTCATCTTTGAAGGGATTGATTTTGTAGGAGAGGCGACATTGTTGGTTGACACGAAGATCGCTTCCTTGGTGGAGCCATCCGATGGTGTATGGTTGTGGGTACGGTGTTGTCAGCAGGCCAAGTGCTTGACGAACTCCACTGAGATGAGTTTCTTTTGGATATTGCTATCAATGATGAAGTGTAATGGAGTACCCTTCACTCACATCTGTGAATGAAAGAGGCACTCACCTTCCTCTGGTTCATCAGGTTCACCGGGCTAGCTCTTGGTGGTAGAAATAGTGGCATTGGGTTCCACATGAATAATTTTTCTCCCCTTTTCTGGTTCTGACTATGAGTTAGAACCTGCATATGATCCAGATGATTTCACCTTAGCTACCAATGACTACTTTGAGTATAAATCAACAGTGTTATTCCATGGGCTCTTATGGAAGTCACGCCACTTCCCATTGTCTTTCTTCGTCTTTCCATTATCCTTCTTTGTTTTTGGATTAGATTGGTTGTCCTGAGGTTGTCCATATTTTCTCTACCCTTTGTTCTATGGTTTGAGGCTGTCCTTGCACTGCTTCTTTTGTGAGGGGTTCTCAGACCCAAACTATCGCATATTTTCTTTAAGCTTATGCTCGATTTTGACATCATATCGATAGGCCATGCCCAAGGATGAGATGTACAGGAACTCCATTTGTGTATGGTTGTATCTATGTAGACTGTCATGGTACTTGAGCACCAGATGTTGCTTAGAATCTTTGATACCCATCTTGGTGTGCAAGGTATGGAATATATTTGTGAACTCTGGCATTGTTTGGTCCCTTTCCTAACCCAGCGTGGTCCATCTTGTATACAAGTTGTCACAACTTCCAACAGGATAATATTGTTCTTTAATATCATCCCTAAAGGAATCCCAAGTGAGTGCAATTGTAATTAATGAGGGTTCCTTTATTGTCTTTTTCTCATAGAAAGTATCCCACCACTATTTGACATGGGGGATGGCTTTGAGGAGCACAAATGTAATCTTTTCTCTATTGGAATAGTTATGGATAGAAAAATACCCTTCTATCAGATTCAACCATTTGTGTATAGCATCTACGTCTATTTGAACTTCAAATATAGGAATATCAAAGTTGATATGTACCTTGAAGGGGGAGGCACCTCCACTCGAGGAAGATGTGTTGCATGTTGGTAGTCATCAAAGGATTTGCGCAAAACTATCCATCTTCTCGTTCCTCTGTTGCACGAGGGCTTCCTCAAGCAACAGTTTGAAAGGATCTCTTGTCCCATCATCTTTATTTTCTCCCACCATATTGGAAGTTCGCTTGGGCATGTGAGAGCTCTTGTCCTCAAGAGAAACAAGCTCGAGACCCAAATATTTGTACCCTGACCTCGTCGGGGACATGCACTAAGAATGACAAGGAGCAGACCACTCTAATACCATTGATCCAGATTTTATGAGTAGAACGAAATGAATACAGATCTATATTATTAACATAGAGATATAATCAAAAATAATAGAGATACAGTAAAACTTGGCTTCTATTCAATAAAGAAATATGTTGAAACTGTAAAATGCAGACTGAAACAAGCTTGCTAGAATGGTGGTGGCTTATTTCTGAGAAGAGATGTGATGGCTATGCTCATTCCAAATAATATGAGTACAATGAGGATCAAAATTCCTTTTTACATCAAACATGAATTCCAAAACCCTAGACATCAAAAAACATAACCCTAAGAGATGAAGCGCCAAAATTTATGTGGGCCCCGTTGGGGTAAGTTAGTACATCAACTTCTTGGGGTCGTAAATTTTGCATACAATCTCTGTTTTAGGTGCATGATAGCCTGTTGGAAAGGTATATCCAAGAAATACACATTGTGCATTCACACCACTATGAATTTCTATACAGTTTGATTGTGGCAGGCCCAAAAAACGTTGTTTAGGGCCTCAAAACAACCCCAGAAGTTTAGGACCCGAAAAAACTAGAAAAAAACTGCCAATATGACATTTGTATGTGATCCAGTTGGAATATGTGGGTGGCCACCGATATCCCCCTGGATCATGCACCCCACAATCCATCGGACTAAGGGTAGAGTGAATCCTTGTAGCAAAAACAAGTGGATGAAGAGCAATGACAACTTGTCAAATGCTTTGGACAGTTTAACCTTCATTCCTTCTACTGGAATATGATGATTTTTTATCGAATGGAAATTTTCCTAGGCATATCCTATTGCTTCATGGATCTAAAAAAAACTTAGAAATATGAATTTTTCCTCAGAAATACATTCAGAGAGTATCAATTTAAGGCAACAAGCCATGATTTTAGCTAAAAAATTATAAACACAATTGCACAAGGAAATGGGTTGAAATTCCACAAAGGAAACAGGCTTGTCCACCTTAGGAATTAATGAAATGAAAGTCTCATTCATGTTACCTGGCACAATACCGGTAACCTGCACATATTTGACTACTCGAAGTAGATCTTCACCAAGTAGATCAAAAATATATATAAAGAACTCAACTATCCAACCATCGGGACTGAGACTCTTGTCCTTCTCCATTAAACTCAAGACCTCAAAGACTTATTCTTTACTTATAGGGATAAACAATTGATCATTTAAGTCATCATTCACCATTTTCATAAATGACAATTCCATCTTGAGCATCTCGACAATATCTGATTCCTTGGGACTATGAAACAAACCACAAAAGTAATCCATTGCTAGAGCTGCCAAGCTTGGGAAATTGTTGATCGGGATCCCTTCTACTGAGGGAAATTCCCAAATAGTATTTTTCCTCTTCCTCTAATTCATGAAACTATGAAATAATTTAGTATTAGTATCCCCAAGAGCTAGCCACGTCATGTGACTTTTTTGTCGTTGGTCACTTTCTCGATCTCGTAGTAATTTATAATGCTCCTTCTCGAGTTGTTTAATTTTTTCTAAGTGTTCTTGATCAGGAATGGGACCTCCATATTTTGACGACACCCTCAACTGCACCTCTAATTCCTTCAGTTGACTATTCATTTTTTTCAACATGTCCATCGACCACTCCGCAACTTTTTTCTTTAACAATTTTAACAAGCACATAAATTGTTTGCAGGGGAACTTATCCAATTATGGATCAAAAGGAATCCAATAATTTTTTACCAAAGCTACAAAATTTTGTCCCTGGTCCCAACTCAGATTATATTTAAAAGGGGCACCTTCGTTGTTCATTTGTGGGTCCAATTCTAGGAATATAGGGAAGTGATAAGAGGATTTCACCTTATTTACTCGCGACCGATATGTTGAGGATTGAATAAGGAGCTCATTTTCAAAGTAGGTTGGTGAAATTTTTTGATATTCCTTGAGCACCCCCTCTATTGTTAAAGTAGGTCGGTGAAATTTCAAAAGGTTCAATGTCCACTAGGTTATTTTCCACCAACCAATTTTGAAAGTATCCTGGCAAAACATCAGCCAAAGAGTTCTCCCCATAAACTTCAGATCTGAACATTGTGAAGTTTAGGTCACCTCCAATGATAATATTTTCCACTTGACAAAGCTGAGAATAAAATAATATGTCCCAGGAATCCTTCTTATAATTGTAAGGCCCATATACATTTATAACCAACATATTGTAATCGATACCATTGATGACGAGTTATGTGTAGAGGCTTGAAGAAATTGAGAAATATTTTAATATAGTCATACTAGAATTTCCCCTCGTGATCAACCCACCAGACAAGCCAAAAGCATCTAAAGCCAAAGAATTCCAATCCTTCTAAAATGAATAACCTAGGGATAATGGGTACCCCATAACCCATAATTTCCTAAAATAGGACCACATTAGGCTTTTCTTTTTGCATCAACCATTTCAGGGCCACTAGTTTGACCTGCCCCCTAGCCCCTAGACATTTGTTGAAAGAAGTTTCATTTGGACCCCTCTGTTGGGGATTGTCATTGTATAAGGGCCTCGAAATTAAAGAGTTGCATGTCTTCATTAATTTATTTCATATCATTTTCTTATGAAAACCTGAGAAAATACTTTTGACCTAAAGGGATGATGCTTGGACTCAGAGGGTGTCCATGCCAAGACCCTCAGAGAGGTATGGAGCCTTTGGGGGTCATCCCTGAGGAATAATATTGTAAGGACCACCCCTGGAACTACTACTAACAGAGGAATTTGAAGGGTCTGAGAAATCTTTACAAGGATTCGCACAAAAGGGAACTGAGAGTGCTCTGAGAATATCGCACTCTCGAGGGTCTACAATGCCCCTCACTTCCTAGTTAGGAATCAGGGGATTTTCTTCCCCACTACCCAAATTAGGGTAGATAAGGGGCGAGAAAATTGAAATTCCTTCATGGTGACCCAAAACGTCAGATAAAGGAGATACATGTAAGTACCCAACAAAATAATTTCGGACGAAGTGTCTATCCATCTGCACTGGGGTTTGTTTAGTTGAAGGAGAAAAGGTGTCTAGTTGAGAGTACACCTAGATTGTAGGAAATATTTTGATTGACTTCAATCCATGGAATCGAAATATCTCCCACCACAAACTTCCCAATGTATCCATCGGGGGGGCTCTTCCTCAGCTCGGCAGGTTTCCTCACCTAAAGAAGCTAAATACGCAGTTTTAAAAATTAAGGAACAAGGTTCCCACAAAAAATTATGCTAGATCTTCTTCAAAAACCTCAGAGGGAAATCTACCAATATGTGGCCATACATATGGAAATGTGCACACTGGAAAGGCACATGTACATAGTCCAACAATTTTACATAATGTTGAGATCCCATGATTAATTTGATCGATTAAAATAATCCCTTTGTCATATCAACTCCACAAGCACACGTGATATAGAGTGCATCCCTCCATAAAGGAAACTATCATCAACCATTACAGTATTCCCTATATGGTCCTCTATGTCCTTTATCGCATCCATCGACCAAAATTCCATGGGTATCCCCAAAATTTTTACCTAGACTAGGGCTTGTCCCATTTTTTCCATGGCCATGTCAAATAATGGGTGTTGGTGTTTCAGGGACAACAATGAAGAGTTCATGAACCAACCACCTTTCAATGTATCCAATGCCTCCTCCTTTGATTGGAAAACAAACTTGCAGTGAACTTTTTCCATAAGGTGACACACAGGTACATAGCTAAGTCTGGAACACCAAGTTTGGTCCATCCACTTAATTAGGGTATTCAGAGAAACCCTTATGACTGTGAATTTCTCGACCAGGGCCAATTTTTTTAGGTCCAAAACCTTGTCCAGGTTGACGTCTTGGAAAACCACCAGCGATGTGCCTCCCCCTCATCTCTTCACCACCTTACTTCTCTTCATGTTTGTCATGTCAAAACTCTAGGAGTCATCCCCNTGTAGCAAACCCTAATCCAAGAGTGAACCAACAAACCCTAAATTAGAACCAGGGTCATTTTGGTGAAGAGTCGTTTATGAACTTGGAAAATTGTTTTCCAAAAGTATGGAGAAAGGTACGATATCATCCCAAGTAATGGTCGATGACCTAACCCCATCGACAGACAGATATGGACAATAATGACTACCCCGTCCATGAGATCTATGTAGGTATCTGTTGAAAGCGCAACGTTCGAACAATTTCCTTTGTCAGAAATGCCATGAAATCCTCAGATCTTTTCTTCCCTTGGAAGGTGTACTGAATTTTTGATATGAGGTCTAATAGACACATCATTATCATAGTTGTTGTGAGTGATACGGTCGATGAGGGAGGCTATACTAGGTGGTGAACAAAAACTTTGTTCCTCTGAAATGTTATCTACTAAATAATCGACCAAAGGGTCCTAGGTCTCCATGTCACCACTTGCAGACCCTACACCTCATGTATCTATATTTGTGGTAACCCTAAAAATCCCACAATCTAGACATGTTGCAGTAAGGTCTCATTTATTGGAGGACTTCAAAATATGACTTAAACTAGTTCATTGTAGTAATAATCTGGGCTTAAATTAAATTATTTGCACCAATCAAATACTTTCTTTTTGAAATCTATTTGTAGTATCATCAAGCGATTTATTTATTTTTTTCTATCATTTGATTGTCTTCAAAAATATTCTAATCTTTTACAGACAAGTAATCTTGCAAAATTTTTATCATTACTTCCTTTCCTTGCACAAAATAACTTAATTCAACTACCTTTCCTTCCTTTAGAAATAATCTTGTTTCTAGATTCAAGAGTCTATTTGAGAGCTTAGATATTTTACTCTGTAAGGGAAACTATTTCTTAATACCTTAATCATGACTATCATTTCCTTCTATTAGCTCCACTACTTGATTAGATAGTCATTGAATTAGTGTCTGATTCTTTGATTATGCTCCTTCATTTTCACCTTTTAACTTATCAATTTTGAGGCCCAAATGATAGTCTAATCTTTTGTTTTAGAAATGCAATTCACTATTTTTTCTTTCTCATGAGTTGATACTAACTCCTTTTTTTGTATATAGTCACCATGTAGGATTTCCAAATTTGTCTTCAAAGTTTTTATTTCTAAATCCTTGTCTTTGACTAGTGCTTTGACAATCTCTTCATCCTTTTTATTTGTTCCAAGAGCTACTATTTTGTCTTCAAGATCTTGTATTTCGACCAATCTCTCTTTATGAATAATCTTCTCTTGATTAAGCTAACTTGATAGTTTGGTGACCTTTTTTAAAGATTTCTCATGCCAACTATGGGTGGAATTAAGTGTATAGATGTCATGTCTCTAGTTTGTTTACACCGCTCTATTTTTTTTATTACATGCATTTGTTTCAAATCAAATAAAATATTAGTGGCATCATACTCATGAGTTATGATTTCATATTCATTCTTAAATTCCTTAGGATCTAATACTACTATATCAAACTTTGCTTTCTTGTGATCAATTGGAGTTAAAAATTTTGGAATTGCTAGTCCTTTGGGGAAAACTTGAGGATATATTTTTTTCTTAAATCGTTGAGATTATTTTTTTATCATAGTGATTTCTGAGTTTATATTTAGATCATCTCTAGTTAAACTTTCTTTAATATTGATTCTAGAAGTTCCTTCTTCAGATATAGTTTCTTTCACAACAACTTCTGATTTAGAATCCACTGCGACATGTGTAAACACAATCATGGGGCCTATAGAAACTTGTTTTTTGAAATTTTCATCTAAAAAGAGTGTAGATTCATCTACTTTATCTTATCTATTAGTGATAATTATATGAAAAGAAGAAGTGGTCTTTGAGACATTCTAACTCTCGTCTGCTTCAATTTGTGACATCAAATCTTCCAACCTAACCTTATTCTAAATAGGCTCACTCGATTTCTAAATAACATGTTTGATGGATTATACCTATTCCATTATTTTGTTCGCCAATTCCTATTTTTGAGGCACATCTATCAATATTTCTATGTTATACCTGATATAAATTAGGGCAAGAACATAATGAAGAAAACCAAGAAAGATCAAGAAGACGAAGAAACAAGGAGATGGCGATAAAAGGCATAAGCCATTAGTTTCCACATTAATGTATTCACAAAGTACGTACATATAGTATAATGATCAATAACCACCATTAACGGTCCTCATAACTAACACAAGCTAACAAGGTGGTATTAGGACTATGATTAGGAGAAATAATGCTAACAATACCTTGATATAATTTTGTTTGTATCAACAACCATTGAGGTAATTGATCTAGTAACCAGTTCTACTTCATTTGAGGGATGTTCACAATCGACAATCACCACTTAAAGAACCTTGTCTTGTTGCTTTGTTGAAATATGAGTTGATTCTTTCTTCACCTTTAATGTTTCTTCTAGATGCAAGTTATCTGCAAAACTTCTTGAACTTTGCTCCAACTTTATTTATTAGTTAGTCTTTCTATTTCTAAATTTGGATGATGGACATATGGAAAATATTTGATTGCAATCCTCATATTAGAGATTACATGACGAGGAACATACTTCCATGCATTACCAAATTTAAATCTCAAAGATTCTGACATTTTTTCAACAATGGAGAATGCCAATTTATTTTTCATTGTGAAAGAAAACACTTCAACGGGTAAGGTAAAGGAAGTCTTTTGGCATCTTGGAACAAAATGTATTTGATTATAATTAATTATTTGCCTAATATACTCTAGGGAAAAAATCATAGGATTTAAGTAGACTATTAGAAGAATTAGCTAGACCTTATCTCTATAAATTCTATTGATAATATGATCTTGAAAGATGTATCAATCTCCTACTTTAGTATCAGGGCTCAACTGAAGCATTTTTTGGCATCTAGAAATATTCGAAGGGGGTGATCATCATGGTATAATATATGGGTCATGAACATGAATTTATCAACAAAGGTTTTAAATATCTCATTTTTAACATGATTTCTTAGAATAGGTGTCCATTTTATTAGTGGAAGGGGATTTGATACTTGGACAAGATTTTTCAAATTCAAGTGCTCAAAGTTGCTTGACTGGAGGTATAGAAGAAGATACACCAAATAAAATTGAAATATATGAGTATGGAGAACTAGAGGAATTGGTTATGGATGGTATTGATAATATATGTAGTATAATTTTACTTCATAGGAGGTGCCTTTAATGGTGGAAAAAGATTCTCCATCACATCGATGATACTTTCACGATAGTCTTGTCATCATGATACCCTAAAATGATGCACCTCATTGAAATGGATTCTCTTAAGGGTTTGGGGAAGATGGAGGCTTGAAAGGGAAGACAAAATTCAAGAATAATGGACTCTTTTGGTAAATAGTAGGTTAAAAGGCCATTCACTTGAATGTGGGTGAGGGATTTGAATTCAGTGGCTAGGGTTTCATCATTTAGGGAAATAGAACTCTTAGGGAACATTAACATTTGTGAAATCGATGAATGGGGCTACAAGAAAAATTAGTATAGAACCATCACTTGACAAAATTACTCATTTGGAAGAGTTGTAAAATTGGGCACAAAGGGAGACAAGCTTAAGGAAATTGTATGTTGCAAGAACACTATCCTTAGCTGGGTCACTATCCCAAGTAAGGATTATATCATGGGCATTATAAAATTTTCCAAATGTTTCCTATCGAAGCTTATATACAGTGTCTATAATAATGCAAGGGTTGAAAATATCATGATCGTTGTCAACAAAACTTCGAGGTTCAAATGATGGAGTTACATGCTTATCATGAATGTTTGTTTTCTTTTAAGAGCCATAGAAACTAGATGATAAGAAAATATTTTGAAATCAAGGTTAGGAAAATTTAAGCATACTAGTCAACATTGTAATTCTTGAATGATGATATATCTAGTGAGACTCGAAATAGGGTCTTGATCTACAGCATGATTTGGAGTTGTGAATTTTTAATATGGCTCTATATATTCTATAACACAACCAATGGACATAGCTATCTGTTGCGCATGCACAACAACCTCCCAATTTTATTGTCTTAGCGTCTCTCTAAGACAAGAAATTATCACCCCCTCCAATTCTTCCTATCGGAACCCTCGCACTCTCTCTTTCGTGAAAGTGGCTAAGCCTAAGTTTTCTTTCTGCCTTACCATTTCTAGTTCCTCCCCAGATCACCTTGATCCGTTGATTAACACTTCGGCGAGTCCCCTCTTCCTATGTTGATACATATCATACTGAGGCACATATCCTTCTTCCTCCTTCGCATGGGCATGCCATCAATTTCTTCGCTTATACATAGGCCACCATCCTTCGAGCTTGACTAACGTGATGATGTGCCTTCGCTAAACCTCATTACACATGTTCTTATCACCGACAAATTGTGCACGATCAACATTGACACGCCGGTAGTTTCCACGCGATTGGCTTCACAGCGCGCATGCCTTTCACTGACTGACCTCCTTTTACTCATGTCAATACGCTGCATATCAGCAACATCTCTCCCTTTCACTTCATTACACTACTTATCAATGAGTTTCACCTCTTCTTCCCTGATGCACTACTTTTTGATGAGTTTCCCTCTCATGTCGCAAATGCGTCAGTGGAAGGATGTCAACCCTTCATCGTTGTCAAGTGCATTGAGGATGATCCTCTCCCTCTCACCAATGTTGATCAAGTCAACGTATCCCACTTTTGTCTTGAGGCCTATCTCATCCCCCTCATAGCTCGGATCCCTTCTTGTTGTGCTCATCAATAAATATCCTTACATTCCTAATAAACAACCTCTCCACACCCAATTAGATCACTATTCATTGATTTCTTATTGTTCCTAACCCACTTCGTATTGCAGTCATCATTAAGTTTGAAGTGGCTCCAATGGCTTTCTTCATGCACATGGTACTAGCTTGTTTGATTTACATTTCTTGATTTTATGACTAAATATTCATTGTGAAAGCATCGCCTAGCATAATATGGGTTAACCACAACACCTATTGGTCTTTCATTGGTTTTGTAATGCTCTTCGGAAGAAATTTGGTCCTTTCAACTCCTAGAAAGTACTAAGCGCACTAGATGTCAATCGGTTGTTTTGGAATATTTATAACTTTGTGTTATTGATGCATAACCTTATTCTCAATGGTAAAGAAGGAGCCTGTACATCACAGATGACCCAACAACTAATGGAATTAAATTTGGGTGAAGCATCAACAAACACAAGACCCAAACTTCCCTTAAAAACTACCTTTGAGTGCAATTTTTTGGCATCCATCAAAATGAAATTTTCTTCCCGAAAATAGGCGAGGCATATAATTTTCATCATTATGATCCCAACACAACTTACAAAATCGAAATCTGAGGCCTGAAATTTACTAAACGATCGCCATGGAGTTCTCACCCAAACCATCCTTGTTATCCATGGCATTGATAAAATATTTGAACGGCATGGTAAATCATTTCCCTAGAACCATCTCTCTACACTCTTCGTGGTGCAAGAAACGAAACTCAAATCTGATGTCGTATGAACAAGTTATTGGTCTTGAAATCCTCCAACAACATCATTACAGGTCTGCATCTTTCTAGTCACACCTTCACGCAAAATTGCTCTAGTTGAAAGGTTTATGTTATGCAATTTACACTGTTAAATTTAAGTCATTTTTATTTAATTTAAATTTAAAATATTATCTAATAAAAAACACAATAATTAAATAAAAAAAGTTAATAAAAGATAAAATAATTAAATAAGAATTGTAAAAACAATATCATAACAAAAGTTCTTAAATGATATGTTAGAAGAGTGGTTTAACATGCTAAAACAAATAAGGAAATGTGTGGAGTAATGGTGGGTGACATGGAGGGGGGCAGGGGCATGGCCCACATTCCCCCTCCACATTTCCTCCTTTGTTTTAAAATATGAGCGCCCATTACCCCTAAATAAAGCTTCAAACACTTGGTGGTCAGTGTAGTTACCATGAACTCTAGTGCTATAGTCAGAAAACTTAGACCAAATCCTGGATACAAGATTATCGTGATAGGAAACTGGCAGTATTAACTACATTGGAATTAGATATTAAGGCTCTTATTGGGCAGCTGGCAAGGGATCCTTCGAACGAAGCAGTCGCTTCCTTCTTGAAACAAAGGGAATTTGACAGGAATCTGATTCTGCGGTAGCGAAGAGGAGCTATGGCGAATCCGTAGCAGAGCCTTATTGTTGTCCTGTGGGGACAACAATACCAGGTATTTCCACAAGGTTTCTACCCAGAATCGGATTAGGAAACATGTTTGGGAGATAGATCCAGGTAATGGGCATTTGATCAATAATCAGGAGGATATTTTGAAGGAGGCAACAAATTATTTCAAGAACAGTTATAAGGCATCACCGACAATGAAAACAATTGACCAATGCAAGATCACGGAGCTCTTCCCTCAGATGATGGATAAAGAGGAGTCGTGTTCCATGTATGACAAGATAAATTTGGAAGAAGTGTTTGAAGTTCTCAGTCATTTTAATAAGGAGAAAAGTCCAGGCCCTGATGGGTGGACTTCTGAATTTTTCATCTTTTTCTTTAATCTGATTGGTGAAGATCTATTAGCGATGGTCAAAGAGACTAGAAGGCTGGGATCAGTATTTGGGGGACTAAATGCAACCTTTCTCACTTTGATTCCAAAGACAAACCATCCCAGATCTTTCGAGGACTTTCGGCCAATATCATTATGTAACCTGTGTTACAAGATTATTAGCAAAATAATCGCAAATCGGCTTAAGCCTTTTCTGTCCAGGTATATTTCTTGTGAACAGTTGGGGTTCATTAAAGGAAGACACATTCAAGAATCTATTGGTACATCTCATGAAACCATCCACATCATTAAAAAGAAGAATTTGAAAGCTCTAGTCCTGAAACTAGATTTAAGGAAAGCTTACGACTGTATCGATTGGGAACAACTTCACCTAATCCTTTTTAAAATAGATTTGGGTCTCTAGATGACTAATTGGATCATGTCATGTTTAACTTCAGTGTCCTTTGCAGTCTTGGTTAATGGGGAGCCTACTGATTTTTTCAGAAGTGAGAGGGGGGTTCACTAGGGCTGCCCTTTATCACCTCTTCTCTTCATTTTGGTGATGGAGGGACTCAGTTTATCATTAAAGAAATCTAGGGTAGAAGGTAATATTTCAGGTATAAATGTTTCTCTATTGACTAATATCTTACATCTGCTTTTGTGGAAGATGTCCTTATTTTATCCAAGGCGTGTATTCAGGAATGGAAGGAAATTATGTCCATTATTGATCTTTTTTGTAATGCAGCGAGTCTCACAGTGAATGTGGACAAAATGAATATTCTATCTGAAGGCCTTGCAGATTTTGAATTGACTCCTTTTAAAGTCCTCATGCCCTTTACTTTCAATAATCTGTCAATTGGATTCAAGTACCTAGGTTTTTTTTTTTAAATAGGTCCACATAGAGTTGTTGATTGGAGTTGGCTGGTTACAAAAGTTTCTCAGAAAATTTCAGGTTGGTATAATAGTTGGCTTTCTCTTGGGGGAAGATTCATCCTGATCAAATTTGTGTTGGAAGGACAATCATTTTTTTGGATGTCCTTGGAGACTATCCCTTGCACCATCCTTAACAAGATTCACAAGCTCATGTTTCACTATTTATGGAATGGGAAAACATATTTGTGTCATTTTCATCTTTGCAAGTGGGAGATCTTGTCCAGACCAAAATGAAATGGGGGTTGGGGGCTCCTCAATCCTTATGTTTTTAATTTGGCACTGATTTCGACAACACTTTAGATACTGTTAACAAAGAGAAGCATTTGGCAGTAGGTATTATTTGATAAATACTTTCAAAACAAGTCTCTTATTGACTGGCTCAGAAGGCCATCATACAACTACCGATCTGTTTCTCGAATGTGGGCCAGTTTCATTCGATCTCTGCCCATTATCTTTCAATGGCTTAGTTGGAAGCCTAGAGATGGCATACGAATCATCATTGGCAAGGAAAAAATATTAGGTATAGGCAGTCGATCCATCCTAAATTCGGTGATTATCCTTTTCTTGAATTCCATTCAGATTTATAACTTATCACAAGTTGCCATCCTTCGGTCTCCTAGGATGCACCCGGATTATTGGAGAAGCAGCTTAGATCTGGGATTAACAGGGGCTCTTGCAACTGGCTGGAATGAGTATATGGCAGAGTTAAAAATGGCAGGGGTTTCTCTTCTGGCAGAAACAAACGATTCGCTATTGTGGTCCGGGGGCGATGGTTCAGGAACCTTCTCGGTGAAGAACGCTTATGATGTTATCCTTTCAACTATAAACCTTTCAATCTATCAGGGGCGGAAGAAAAACATTTGGAAATGGTGACTCCCATTGAAGATTACTCTCTTTTTTCTGGCTGGCGATGGAGGGTAGATTATCAACCTGGGAAAAACGTCAAGCCAAAGGGTGGATTGGGCCGTTCATTTGCCTGCAATGTAATCAAAATGCTGAAGATATTGTTGACCTTTTTATATATTGTCCATTTGCTTTTTCAGTTTGGTCTAACTGTGCTCAGCTTCAAAATACAATATATATTTGGACCAGTAATACCATAAACCAATTCATGGAAGAATGGGTTGGTAACAAGGCAATGACAAAATGACTTCCAGCGCTGGTGTTGGCATATTTGGCTTGAGCGTAACACCCTGTTATTTGAAGGTAAAGGGCCTTCTACTTGGTAAGTAGCCCATAGGACATTAAATATGCTCCATAATTTGCCCAATGGTACAAAAACGGTAACCAATAGCTTAAGAGTAAATTGTTTTTTCAGGATAAATGGTTATTCTTTGGCATTTTTTCACAGTGCTTCAGTGGATAGAGGTTCAAACTGTGGAGCAGGTGGCACCATTTTCTGCAGTGATTTGACCAATTACAAGTGGCATTTTAATGGTGGATCTGGAACAAATACTTAAGTTGAATTGTTGGGTGCTTGGGCTTCACTTTTCTTAGCAAAGAAATTAGACATCTAGTATATCCAGCTAATAGGTGATTCCAAGATAGTTATAGATTGGCTCAAAAAAAATGAAATCTACAAGCAATAAATATTGAAGGATGGAAAGACAAGATTAAGGAATTGACTTCGTCATTCAAAGGCATTTATTTTCATCACATATTTAGGGAGGCAAACATGGAGGCAGACAAGTACTCGAAACAAGCATTGGAGACTACAAGAGGTAGACTGGCATATGCTTCATGGGATGGGGAAAATGTTGGAACGGATTTACATTTTGACATCTTTTAAAGCTTCTCAGGCCCACTGGTTTTTTTCTGTTGTAATGTAACTTTGATAGAAAGAAAATCTATTTTTGAACAGCAAGAAGAGGATGTGCCTCACTGTTGACAATAAACCGCCGAAAGGTAGGTCCATTGTTATTGATGACAGGTGGAGAGGGAATTTACATGATATTTTTGATAAGATTTTGTAATGTTGAAAAATTATATATTAATATAATTCGTGCAATTTTTCGGCTGAAAAAGTCCAGTGCTATGATCGACACACTTAATACCAATTCCAGTGCACACATTCACGGTACTTAACATTAAGTCTAGCACACACATTGGAGTGATTAACATGAAGTCCACCGATGGACTCACATCGGAGAACTTAACATTAAGTCCATCGATGGAATCAGAGTAGTTAATACTAACTCTCTTTATTCATATCGAGAGTGTTTCTTGGGTTCATAACTATCCTTTATGTCAACTTGTAAATTCGGGCTATCTTGTTGATTTGGGTTTTTAAATGATAAGTGTAAGGTGAGAGTGTAGAGGGGTATGGTTCACGCTCCTCTCCCATTTTACAACGTGGAAAGATGTTAAGGGAGGAGGCGTGACCACCACCACCACCACCCTCCATCTTCATACACTCGTTTCAGGAGGATGTTAGCATGTTTTCAAACAATTTTTGAACCTAATGTTGGTTAATAGGAGACCACCAAACCCCTCATCCTTTAAACTTTTAAATTTTAAATAATAATTTTCTCACTTTTAATCTTTCCACATTGAACTCACATTTTAATCTTGATCCAAATTTGATCCAACCTCGTATTCATCTCATTGATCGGAAATAAAATTGAATCAACAATGTTAAGAACAAGATATGAGATGCAATGTGGAACCTTTCTTTCTAACACACATGTGAGCCTTCTCAATGACAAAATCAATGTGTGATGATTTAACTTAGCACACTGCATGACAATGATTCAAACATAGAGACTAGACTCAGAATTTGCAATGACCATTTTCTCAGAGAGCTTAAATGAATGAGAACCAACACAATCACTTGGAGAATTTTCCAAGATAGGGGCCATTTTGCTCTTGGCAAAGTTCATAACTTTTCCCTAGCTTACATCGATGAGGTTCATAACTCGTCCTATGATTGAAATTAGAGGAGTTCATTCAAAATCCTCTTATTCACATTAGAGCAGTTCATGGGAAATCCTCCAATGCAAATCGAAAGAGTTTTGCATCAAAGGAGTTCTCGATAACTCCTCCAATGCAAATCGGAGGAATTCCCATTAACTCCTTTGAAACCTAAAAAATTACTTTTCATAAAACGACCATAACTTTTGACTTAGGTGTCCATTTAATTCATTATTTATACCATTGGAAAGGCCATTTTGAGATATATGATTTTATATTTATAGTTTTTAAGAAATTCCTAATCTATTTCCTTCATTTTTCAAGATGAATATATGGTACCTTGTTGGCATCCCCCGAGAATGCAATGCCTCAATCATGAGCAAATGAACCAGGAATTGAATGCAAGGAAGCTTACATGATATTTCAAGTAATTAATGCCTTGGTTATTTTTATTCAAATGATTGGTATTTATGGTTTATTTGGATTTACTCTCATCTATTGTATATTGAATAGTTTCAAATACTGATGCTAAGGTCTATTGGTATTGATTGGTCTATTCAAGATGTAACTGATATCATTTTTGCTCATCATTACAAAGGGAATAAAGACAAAGGTGGGTAAAGGAAAGGTCATGGGGTAGGTGGAAGGCCAAGAGTCATGTTGAAACTTAATAAATACTAGAATTGTCCCCACAGAAAGAGATTTTGGCTCTTCAAACATTCTACACTTCTAAACTACTTTGGGAACACAATGTTAACGAAAATTGGAGAGCTATCCTTAGAGTTTTCATGTACTATTGTTCAAAATGTTAATACGAAGAATCCTTCAAAGCCAAATTTTGACTAAGAGAAGGAATCACATGTGTTGTTGTTCTATTGCGAACTATTTCAAGAAGAATGTTCGTTGTTCACATGGGTTGTAAGAGCAAGTTTTTTTATGGACTATTCAGATGCAATGTATGTTTTCTTGTAGTTTTGTTACTCTTTCTTATATTACATGTCCTGAGCGAATGAGCTGACAATGTATGTGATATAGTGAATTAGACTATTCTCATTATATATTCATGTGCATGTGTTATCTAACTTTATTTCTTCATTTCAGCTATCTGGGTGAAGCTATTGGTAGGGTTAGTTTCATGTCAAATCTCATTCACTTATGTTAATTTTCTCCTAGATAAGATAGGGTAGATTAGAAGTAGATCAGATACGTGCATTTACATAGTCTTCATCTACATCTTATGTTTGCATAACCATCCATCTTTCACCCTCATCAGTGGACAAGGCCGCAACCGGTTAAACCAAACCAACAATGGTCGTTGGGCAGAATCTAGATGGGTTCCTTATTCTTATGGGTGAGAGGTCTAATTGGGACTTCTTACCGGGGGTAACCCCTTACTGTTGTCAGTTGAATTTAGACCCATCAACAGAATTGGTGCTAGAATGAGGGTTGAATGAAAAGCCTACCCATGTGGAGTCATTTCACTTAACTTTTAACCAACCCATGGCTCCTCTATGTACATCTATATATGATGACCTTTTGAGTATTTCGAGACCCACTGAGGTCATCTCTATCAAGAAAATTAATCTCTTTTCAAATCCCAAATTCGATAGTGAATGGCATGTCTTTGCATTCATGCATCTCAATCAGTTTGACATCACTCGACGAAATCTTAATACTGTTCAAGATAATGAAATATTCTGACTATTCATCCTCACATTCGAAGAGCGAATTAAAACTTGGTTTAGGACCTTGCCAACAAAATCGATTCATAGCTAGAAACAGTCCATGGAAATGTTTATCGCAACTCATGAAGATTATGTATATGATGAACTCTTCAATGAACTTAAATAAATCTGCAGGCTTGAAAATGAATATGTGGATAAATTCTTCCTAAGAGTTATGCAAATATGTCATATATTTCTTGAAAATGACAAACCCCCAGATCAACTAATCTCGAATTGGTTTTCCTATCTTGTCTCTAATCCTGAAAGGTACAACTTGGATGATCAAACCATCTCTAATTCACAAAATTTAGGTTTGACCACTAAAGATAAGGGGTGCACGATCTCTAATAAACCCTCAATTGCAACTATGGGGGAATCCTTATCTGTAACCTTAGACCCCTTAGCCCCAGAGTATGAACCATTTAACGATTCCCCTTCAGGAAATCATGAACATGTTCTAGTTTTCAATGAATCTCTCACTAAATAAATCTCATCATTTTTAGAATCTAAAGAATTTCATGCACTTGATACAAATTTGTTTGACGTTGGTGACCCACATGAACACCCATTGATCATTATGTAGCACAACATGTATGTTGTTCTTAAAAAAAACACTGAATGCTAAATCAAAACAACAAGATTACAAGCTATGACCGATCAACAAATCATTCTTCATGACAGTCCATCCATGGTGCACCAAGTTCTAATTCCTTCTTCATTTCTGGAACCTCTTGAATCACAATTTAATCTTGATAATCATGTTTTCTATGACTACTTTATTGTTTCAGAAATGAATGTTAATGTGACCTATCATTTGCTAGTCCTACACACTCATAAATTTCTAACACTGACACATAGATGTTAACAACAAAATTAAAACAACCCATCACCATGCACAACACAAGAAATATTGAGTTAATCCAAGAACCTATGTCATCTCAATTTGATCTAGAATTACACATTAATATTCAAGAGCAAATTCATCACTTGTCCTTGGATTCAATCTTCATACCCAAGCACTCTTCACGTGATTTCATTTATGTCATAGGAGAAGACTTGGAGTCATATTTCACTCAATAACTCCCTCGAACAATCAATTATCTTCTCTCCTCTCAGCATGCAGAGTATGTGAAATTTGGACCCAGGGAAATATTCATCGATAATGAAGCACTCCAATATCAACCGATAGTTATCTTAGGTACTCATTGTCTTACTTCTACTCGTAGGATGAATGATGTCACCCTCTTCGAGACACTCTCACAAAGCATATTACACTCAGGTTTCATTTATGAGTCTCTTCAGGTGTGTCACTCACCTTCCGAGTCCTTCCAACAGTCATATGTTGACCATTGTAAATTATACGACATAGTTGAATCTTGGTTGGAGGAATCTTTCACATCCTCATTTCACATGAACAATAACACTGCCAAATTCAACCTGTTGAGCGGAAACTTGCTTAATCAATTCTTCAAATATTTCATCCCCCATTGCTTCACTCTCTGCAATTGAACTTCAATGAACATACGATCACAGGTTTGGAGTTGCTTGATTGGCTCCACTGGCACTATGCTTACACCTATCTTTTTTTCAGCCAATGTAGGGTAGGTTAGGAATAGGATTAGCATATTTCCTTCTTCTTATTTTCCTATGTATCTTAGATATTAGCCTTTGTTTTCGTTTGAATAGCATACATTTTTACTTGTTTTGTATTTCTTCAATAAAGACCAACAAGTGACGATTAGTTTAATTTGCAGTTTGTGATGGTTGCTTTAGTTTAAAGTTCTTGTCACTAAAGATTTATCCTTTTCATTTGATTCTTTTTATTTTCTCTAACTAAAATATTGGCTTAATATAATTTTTCCTCTATCATCATGAGGAAACCATGTGCAAGAATTCTTTGAGAATTTATAATCACAAAATTCACTTCTTTCAGCAGGGTTACTATGACATTGAGAGTTAGACAGTAGGTTATCCCAAGAAGTTGAAAGAATACATTTTGAGAGATACTTGACAAATATAACAAGACAATAACCTTGCTAAGGGAATTACATGGTCTATTCATGGCCTTACTCGGGATGGTTTTTATTGAGCAGAATTCACTGAAGCGCTTGTTGCTCTATGATAGAGGGTATGCCTAAGACTTTATATTACATTTATCCTTTTCTCGATCTTAAGATTTGTTTTCAATATGTCGAGAAAGTGATATCTACTTAAAATCTGACATACACCTTAAAGAATAGAGCATGAGGTTTCGGTCTCCCTCTGACATTTCAATCACCATGATATTTAATCTTGGGGATAAGGATCAATCAAATGACTCTTAAGCATACTTCTTTAAGGAAGGAATCTATGATTGTTATAGCTACAATCATTTGCTACCCAAAAGGAAAGATTCCATCAAGTCAAACCCACACTTAAGCTCAAGTCTACTCTATATCCTGACAACTAGAACATGTAACACTCATAGTTTGGTCATGAACATCTAGAAAATTTTGATTTTTTTTTTCAGATTACTATGGTGAATATTTTCAGAAAGGTTCTTCGGATTTTGATAATGGAAATACATATACACTTGAAAAGAAGAACAAGATTTGAGGAAGAAACATGTCTTCAAAAGTTTTGAATTGATCATGAAACATCAGAACTAAGGTTAACTAAGCATATCACTCTATAACATCAGTTCTAAAGCTAGGAGAAGTTGGGAGGAAATTAATATTTCACAAGACCAAAATGAAAAAATTTGATCTACAACAAAGTGTAATTCTAGCTAACATTTCCCCACTAAAGCATAAAGTTTCACAATTGAACTGGAAGCCTTCAGAAAAATCATAATGAGAGGTGTAATTCTTAGCTAGCATTGGCACTGAAACCTATCTAAATGAAGTAATATGCGTATAAGTTTTCACATGGATTAGTTGTTTCAAGAAGCTGCAAACTTCTAGCTGGTTGGAATGCATGAATATCCTTGAAGCTGTTGAAAACACTAGCATCTAATATCTCTCATCATTTTACATTATTTACCGATTACATGCCTTTAATCTTCATTTTTCATTTGCAGAAAGGTTTCGGGATGTGTTCATCTCCTAATTCAACACTTCTCTTCTCATTCTTTCATCATCATCTTTTCCCTTCAAAGCAGTCCATTTCTTAAATTCTGATCCATAATTATATTTGATGACATACATACATCTTACTATAATGTTCCCAAGTAGATATGCCAGGAACTTAGTGGTTTATTGTTTCTCTTTTTGTGGTATTTTAACAAACAGTTTGTTATTTTGTCTTCTTAGTTGCACTGGTATGGTTTTGTAGAGTTTTACAGCAAATCAATGATAGAAAATAACAGATGCACAACAAGTTACAATAGAGATAACACAAGAAATAGCCACAAAAATTCAGATCTGACCTTTGTTTAATATATAAGCTTACCTTAGTACAAGAGATATATAGATCTGGACAAGATATGGAAAATATGAAAGTTGTGGCTGAAGGCACCCCCAAAATACAAAGCAAGAGAGGGATATGGGACCTCCTGGACCTCCAAAGGAAGCATGCAAAATCAGATAAGATCAATTTCTTTCCCTTCTTCAAAATTGGCATATTTCCTAGTTGAGTTGCACCCTTCCTAGATGTAGGAACCCAAGGAAATTCGACCAAGATTGGTATGGCCTCAAAACACTTTGAAAATACTGCAAATATATAGATCTAGGGACAATAAGCTCATAGAAATATATTCATCAACTGTAATTGTAGATCTGACCCTCTAACTCACTATATCTCCAAGAACAAGTGCACCCTCCTTTAGAAGCTCACCCAACCTCAACAACAAATAAATATGTAGTGAAAAACCTTTCGAAACAGGTGAGAAAAGGCACCCTGATGATAGAAAATGGCTCTGAAGTGTGATATCCTTTGGATCCAAGATCCTCAAGCCCCAAAGAACTCTTCTCTACTAGACAGTGTGCCTCAATACTACAGAAAACCCCAAATTTGTGCCCTTGTTACCACAAATCACCTCTAAAATTGTTCTGGACTAATTAGAATGGTGAGTGTGGAATCTTTCATCACCTTGGTCAAGCTTGGATCAGGAATAGAGGAATATTTTACCTCCTTGATAATCTATAGGGTTTGTTTACTCAAAACCCTCAAAACATCTAAATTGTAGAGCTCAAGATACAAAATGAAAAATGACAAGAATGAGGAGTGAGGCGCCCTCCTCCCCTTTTCT
>JASDQU010030875.1:4925-22339 GCA_032191745.1 Picea mariana | reverse complement strand
ATATTCCTTCTCTGAGTAATGCTTAACGGATTATGTTTCCAACATTCCCCCCTTAATCTGAAGGGGTGTATGTGAGTTCAAGGTGAGAGTTGATATCTGAAAATGGACAGTTGAAATATGGAAGTGTGCAGCTATTGATGGTTGAATGTGCTCTCTGAATCAGGTGGTTTTGAGATGACCACAAACCGAATGGAAATGGTGGTTTAAGGAAGACCACAAACTGATATGGTGGTTTAAGGAAGACCACAAACTATGGAACCCTGCTCTAGGCTCAATGGTTCTCGAAACATTTCCTAAGTTAGCTAGACGCTGGAAGCTAATGTCTTTTGCTAATTGGAAGTGCTCTCGAATTTTGTTTTAAAGATGACTATAAAATGTTGTCTAGAAAAAGTTGAAAGTCTTTTACTAAGTGATGGTTTAAGGGAAACCACAAACCAATCACGCTCGCTTGTCACACTCACTTGTCACTACTCGACTAATAGGGTTTCGAAACTGGAAGTCTGATTGTCAATCGTTGATGTTGTTCCCCTTGTTAGGGACAAGGTGAGAAGATGCAAATCATTTCACTGTAAGATTACTCAATACTTAAGAGTGAATTCGTTGGTATGACTGAGATATCTTCTTGATTATTGATGACGATCTCCAAGAAGTGATCCACGCATAATGTCTCTTTACTGTCACAGTTGTCTTGCATTTGAAACAACTATCTGAAAAATGATTACATTGTCCACAATTCTCACAAGGATGAAGATTGAAGCATTGATATTCAACATGGCCAACTCGTTGAAAATGTTGGCACATCAGAATCTGCTCTTGAACTGGAGTAGGGGAATGTGAAATTTCTTATAGCAATCCAACACTTTGGAACTGGATCAATTTGGTTTAATCCAGATTATGAAAGGTGACATCCTTTTCATATTCGATATTGGTTTTGTGTTTGTTGTTCCTTATTTATTCACAAGGTTTGATGGTATTCTTGGAAAGAGGAAGTTGATCTGTACTTGAATCTAGAGCTATCTTACTAAGCTACTCATGCGCTGGATGTTGGTCTGAATCAATAACATCATCTTCATCATCTTTAAAAAGAGGGTTCTGAACAAGGACTGGTTCAAAGTGTTGTCGCAGATTTTGTCGCTCAAGTGCATCGTGAAGAAGACGAGTTTGAGTTTGCAACAATGCTTCTTTATCTTGCATCACTTGCAAGCATGTTACAACATTTTGCAAACTGGTTTTGTTAGTGGTGACTTGACTCTCCACAAAATAAAGTATTAGAGTGTTCAATATCTCTAATAATTCCTCAAATCGATCCATTTAAAGACAAAATTCTCAAGGTTTCTTGCAACTTCACCCTTTCAGAATGAGAGTCAAAAAATGCAAACTCAACTATGTAGACAAAAAATGAAGGGTGTTGACTTCTACTGAGAATGTACCTATTTACAAAAAAATACAAGCAAACTTACAATAAAACTATTTGCAGGTATACCTTGATTATGGAGTTGTATGGGCTCTTGGATTTGACTGTGTCAAATAACACTTCTTGTAAGAAAGGTTGATGTGCTCTTGAACCCCTTCTTGGAGGGAATATTGTTTGCAAAAGAGATCACTTTCCTAATTTCCAAAACTTGTGACCAGATATATAGAGCATATGGATTTGCTTGATATATCTGAATGAATTGCAGCTGAATTGAGAGTTCTTTTAATGAATATTGAAGAAGCTAAGGGTCTTCCTTCTCAAGTAGGTGTAACTCAACGTACATAATCTTTAAAATCTATGAAAGAAGTTTCTCTTACCCTTGCATGGGGTTATATAATAGGCAAATTTTTTGCATCAAGTAGATGGTTAAATGTTCGACTCTATGATAAGCTTTTATATGGTGAATCTTAGATATCACAAAAACTATTCATGATGCATGCTATACTTGGGTATTGTTTCAACAATTTGTTTTGACAGGTGAATCAAACCTTCTACAAGATATAACCCAAAATATGAAGAGAATAACATTTGATGGACAACATAGTGTTCAAGAAAGATAGTACATGAAAAGTCTCCATTGTTCAGTGGAAAATGATTATGGGTACAAAGAATTATCTATTGTGCAGGATACTCTTATCCCAATCAAGAAATGGACTGATACACTACTTGTTTCTAGGAGACTTACATCAGAGGAGTCTAATCCAACAAAGATTGCAAGAACTAGATTGACTTCAGAGATGACCGTCGTTTCAAAGTTAGGCTAGAACGATTTGGTTGGGTTTCAAAATCTACAAATCAAATACTGACAAAGAGAAAAGCCTAGCATGATTTGACTGCTAGATTCGACATGGAGCAGCGGGGCATCACATACAACCATTGAGTAGTCGACGCTAAATATGGAACAATCAACACATGTACCTCTCCTCCAAGAGAAAGGGAAATGAAGGAACAATCATATTAGTTCTATTGGGTTTGATGTACCCATCAGCTAAGTGACAAAACAAGAAGTTGTGCAAAAAAAAAGAAACATAGTAGACAGAACATGAACAAGAATGTGTGGAGTGCGCCATTGTATTAGATGATAGACTAAAGATATACAGAGAAAAAAAAACCACCAAATAAAGAAGTTAGAACTAAATCCTAACGACTGGTACATTTGGCCAGAACAATTGGCAGTGTACAGTCATAAGTTGTTAAGGTTATAACTAACACTCCCTCTTAAACTCAATAGTTACAAACATCAGCACTGATAATACCCAAGTGTTGTCTCTGAAAATCAAAAATGCTTTTTCCCAATGGATTTGTAAATATGTCTACGAGTTGATCTTGTGAACCACAAAATTGAAGTGCAATTTCACCAATATTGACTAGCTTGCATATGAAGTGAAAGTGAGTGCGATTTCTGTTGGATTGCAGTCTTCCATGCAGAATCTTTTGATGATGTCTGCTGCATACTTTTGCTGACAGACAAAAAATCCTTTGGTTGATTGGTCAACCTCAATCCCCAAAAAATATTTCATTATGCCAAGATGTGTCATCTCAAACTCAGATTGCATGGCATGTTTAAAACTGGTTAACTCAAGATTTCCAGTATATATCATGTCATCAATATATAGACAAACAATCTGAATTTTACCTTGATGTTCTGTATAGATTTGGCTCATTTTGGCTTCTACTGAAACCACTCTTGATTAGATAAGTATCAATTATGTTGTACCAAGCTCTTGGAGCTTGCTTTAAGCCATACAAGGCTTTTTTCAACCGATACACTTTAGTTGGTTTCTCTTTGACTCCAAATCCAGGTGGATGATCTACATAGACCTCTTCTTCTAAGACACCATTCAGGAAAGATGACTTGACATCCATCTGGTATACTTTCCATTTGTGTTGAGCTATTATGGCTAAGAGAGTCCTTACAGTGTCCAACCTTGCTACTCGAGCAAAAGCTTCACCATAATCAATGCATGGTTGCCGTGAGAATCCTTTGGCAACAAGTCTTGCTTTGTGTTTTTCAATCTGCCCCTTTTCATCTAGTTTAGTTTTGTAAACCCACTTGACACCAATACTTGTCTTATGTCTGGGCAGATCAACAAGATCCCATGTCTTGTTCTTCTCAATAGAGTCAATTTCTTGGTTCATGGCTTAAACCCAATGTGGCTCTTTAGTTTCCTCTTTAAAAGATGTAGATTGACATGACATTAATGAAAAAAGATTGTGTTGATCAATATCATCCAACTGCTAATGGATTTCTCTCAAGCTTCGAGTTCTCTGATTTTGAAGTTCATAGGATGAATTTCTACTTGAAGAAGAGTTGTCTTGTGAACTTTCAGGTTGTCCTTGTACTTGCAATCTTGGAAGGACAGGATGATGTGTTTGTTGTCCTGAATTTTTTGTGTTTTCAGGGAGTGGCAACAATGGATTTTCACTGTCCATAGGACAATTTTCAAAATCACTCCAGAACTGATTTTCAAGAAATTTGATATCTCTACTGAGAATGAGTTTCTTTGAAATTGGATTGTAGAGTCTATAGGCTTTGGATGTCTCACTGTAGCCAACAAAAATGCATTTCTCACTTCGATCATCAAGTTTCTTACTCATTTCAGAATGTATGTGAGTGAATGCAATGCATCCAAAAGTCCTAAGATGAGCAACATTCAGTTTTGTCCCACTCCATGCTTCTCGAGGGACCTTCATCTTGACACTGGTGGTTGGGGATCTATTCAGAAGATAAACTAAACATGCTACAAATTCAACCCAAAATAAATTTGACAAACATTTCTCTTTGAGAAGGCTTCTGGCCATGTTCACTATAGTCTGATTTTTCCTCTCAGCTACTCCATTTTGCTGTGGAGTATACCTGGTTGTGGTTTGCATGATTATGCCTTGTGATTTGCAGAAATTTGAAAATTCTGCTGAACATTTTTCTCCTCCTCCATCTGACCTGAGAATCTTCACATATTTCCCACTCTGTTTTTCAGCTTCAGCCTTGAACTCCTTGAACTTTGCAAAGGTTTCAGACTTGTGTCTGAGGAAATAAATCCATATTTTCCTACTAAAGTCATCAATACATGTTAGAAAATAAAATCTACCACCTATTGACTTTGTTTGCATTGGTCCACATAGGTCAATGTGAACCAACTCTAAGTGTTGTTTGGCTTGAGTGGAGGACTATGGAAAGCTTGTTCTTTTATGTTTTCCAAGCATGCAAGATCACATGGGGAATTTTGATCTTTGAAGATATGTAGACCTTTAACCATGGAGTGCTTCTATAGAATACTTAGAATCTGAAAGGGTAGATGTCCAAATATTGCATGCCAAATCATAGTTTCATTGGGGGTGGATGCACTTTGTGCATAAGATTTGGTCAAATTTGCAGTTCTAAGGGTCAAGGGAAACATTCTATTCCTAGTCATGTGGCTTTCAGAAATCAATTTTCTGTTGGGAGATTTGTCATATATCCTACATGATGCTTCTTCAAAAAGTACCTTATAGCCATTTTCAACTAGTTGGCCTACACTTAACATATTATGTTTCAGATCGGGAACATGATCATGTTTCAGAGCCTTCCACCATTATAAATCTCAATACTCGTGAAGTGAAGATCGAACGACCCTCAGACCTCTGCTAACCAACCACCAAGATATTCTCCGAAACTCCGACCTTCGAAAGTTTCCGTCTGCTGACTCGCGCTAACCTCTGTAGTGTCGAATCTCCAGAGTGACGTAAGATTTTATCCAACGGTCCAAATGTCTTATTAAATGAGTGGTCATGATCCACTTCTGTCTTTGGCCTTCGAGACACTTTCCGTCACTGCTTCACAGTTCTTTCGAAGTGTCAGATCATAGAAATACCGAATGGATTCCATGTGTCCAGTGTGATCAATGACCTGGATCTACTTCGACTCTTCGGAGCTTCGGGAGTTCGCGAGTCAACAAACCTTAGTTCTTCCATAGTGTTGGTGCTCCAGAACTCTGGATCTACTGCCACATGTCCATTGAGTTAGGTTGTATTGAGAATGTCCCAGGCCTGTTTTGAGGTAAGAACGCTTGTGATTTTTGAGAAAATCGAGTCATCCATTGAGTTTTGAATCCAAGATTTGGCCTTATTCTCTCTTTTCCTTTGTTTTGCCTGAGAAATTCTCTCTTTATTGTTCATGGCAACTAGATCTATTGGATTTGGTTCCACATATCCATGATCCACTGGATCCCAACAATCGTGTGCTTGTAAGAAGGATCTCATTCTGAGAGATCAAAATTCATAGTTCTTTCCATGAAGAATTGGCCCTTGCGTTGGTCCTAAATTGTTGGAGGTGGCCATTTTGTAAAAAAAATTTAGAACAAACAACAGGGAAAAATAATTACCACTGATACCACTTGATGAAGGCTGACAGGTCATGTTTCTGTTTCCTACGCGTAAAATCATGTACGCAAAGTTCTCTACGTGACTTCAGGTTGAAAAACGTGGGCCATACCACTTCTTTACCTTTTATAAATCAAAATCAGGCACAAGATCTTACAGAATCTGATTCTTTATCGACTATAACCCTTTAATGGCGAAAACTAGGCGCTCTGGGGCGTTCTTTTAAATGATTTTTTTTTTTACGTTAATCCCTCATATGACCAAGGGATAAGAACCAAGTGCTCTAGGGCTTCAGGGCTCTAGGGCTTTGGGCATTTTGAAACCTCAGATCCTCCGAATTGGCGAACTCGCAAAGCCCCGAACATGAGCAAAGATTAGCGGTCCTCGTTGATCTGAGATCAACAAACAACAATTACTTTGGGACTCTAGGCTTTAGAGCCTTCCACCATTCTAAATCTCAATACTCACGAAGTGCAGATCGAACGAACCTCAGACCTCTGCTAACCAACCACCAAGATATTCTTCGAAACTCCGGCCTTTGGGAGTTTCCGTCTGTTGACTCGCACTAACCTCTGTAGTGTCAAATCTCCAAAGTGACGTAATCTCCGGAGTGATGTAAGATTTTAACCAATGGTCCAAATGTCTTCTTCAATGAGTGGTCAGGATCCACTTCGGGCTTCGACCTTTGGGGCACTTTCCTTCACTGCTTCACAGTTCTTATGGAGTGTCAGATCGTTGAAATACTGAATGGATTCCACGTGTCCAACGTGATCAATGACCTGAATCTACTCCGGTTCTTCGGAGCTTGGGGAGTTCGCGAGTCAGGAAACCTTTGTTCTTCCAGAGTGCTAGTGCTCCGGACCTCCAGATCTAACGCCACACGTCCACTGAAATCAATGGTCTTGATCCTCTTCGAGAGTTCGGGGATTTGGACCTTTTCAATGCACAATACCAACTATCCTCCGAAGTACGAGATCGCCGAATATAGTGATTGTCTGACACATGCCCCCTGGATCCAACGATCTAGAGTTACTTCGGCTCTTTGGGGCTTCATGAACCTAGACACCTTCTCGACCAAATTTCTGCGGAGTGCTATACCTTCGGACTACAGGATCTGCTGACACGCGTCCTTTGCTTGGATCAACGGACGAGATTTGTTTTGGGCTTCGAAACTTCGGGAGATAACCCTTGCATGAAGTTCACTCTGTCTTCTCTACATGTGATCGGGAGCTATGACCTCATCTTAACCTTTGGTTTCTTATCTCACCTTGTAATATCTACGGTCATGTTTAAATGTCTCGTTTCGATCAACAACCATGAGTGATTGCGGAGCTTGAACTTGCTCACGTGTTAATTTCCTTCCCGATCTCCGCAATGCAAAGATGCTCGTCCATAGTGTGATCGATATCCACCGTTGATCTATTGATCTAGCAAGATCAACGATCCTGAGGGATTGCGGAGTTTGAACTTGCACCCTCTTTAATTTCCTTTGCGATTTCTGCAATTGCTCTCCGTCGTCGATCTGTCTTCAATGAGATCTGGCGGTCATGACTTAATATTTAAATGATTTGATGGCTATTGTTGCTCGTACCATTATCTAATGACTGAGATATGCTCGTCTCCTCTACGCGCTCCTTGTCCTATCTGGGCTTGATCTGACGACAAAGATCTTTTCCCACGGCCTATCTAACGATTGTTGTAGCTTCTACTCTGCTACTTCTGCATCTTCCTCCTGAAGAAATGATTCCTCGCATTCTTAGACGTTTCGGCTTTGGCTCTCCTTCTGCAGGGCTGCCTCCTCGCGCTGTGATGTCTTCAACGCTCCTTTAGCAGACTGTGGATTGCTCTCCAGGCTCTGTGAAGAGTCTTACCTCCGACGCTTTGATACCATGACAAAACAAGAAGTTGTGCAAGAAACAAGAAACATAGTAGACAAAACAAGAACAAAATATAAAGATAAAACAAAACCACCGAATCAAGAAGTCAGAACTAAATCCTAACCCCTGGTAATGTTGTTGAGGTTATAACTAACACTAAAGAGAGCATCCATCCATTTGCGCGGTCAATAGTTGCATTCAATTCTAGAATAGCTTTCTGTCTTAACATGCACAATTTCCTTCCATTTGCATGGTCAATAGTTGCATCAATAGTTGGTGACAGATTGCTTGATATTCTCAGGCTTGTTACAGCTCGAAAAAATCAGCATTGGAACATCTTATGCCCTTGAAAACATTGGTTGCTGACTATATTCCTTTCCTGGCCTCAAAAGCGGTTCTGAGGTAAACGAAGCCCCGACCTCGCCGTATTCCTGGTAAGATCACGTCTAACTTCTGTGTGAAGGGGCCTCCCCCTGGATCTCCGCGGTTTTCCGGTTTTCAATATTCTGGCTTCTAGATTGTTGGCTTGTCACATCTGATGAGAAAAGAAGAATCCGGTTTTCAATATTCAGATGAAAAGAATCACATCTGAATAAAAATGATATTGCAAAGCAACAAACTCAGCAGTGACAGTTTAGACAGTTCCTTTAGACATCGCCATATCGACCACTCCTAGAAAATTTATGAACTGATAAAATACATTAGGGTTTGAGAGGACAGATGGTCGAATGGTCATGCAATGAAGGTGTTCGAGTAGCTATGCTTCTGCGCGTGAGAGTGGCAAATGAAATCTGGAAGGAGAACGATAGACCAAGGCCGACCCTTAAGAAACTTAGGGTTTCAAGTGGCATTAGAAATCTTCGTTAACAACCCCACCATATACAAATCAATGTTGCAATTATGTAAACATTTCTTTTAATAAGATATGCAAAGAAAATTATTTGTTTTAAATGGTTATTGTTAATTTTTTTTTTTTTTTATGAAAAAATATTAAATTATTAAAAAATAATATACATTTATATAATATAAAAAGGTGGAAGAAAGAATTAAATTATTAAAAAAATAATATACATTTTTATATCATTGAATAAGTCTAAGATAAAGTTAGTAAAATTAAATAATATCATCATTATTTTTTTTGTTTGTTAGGGACTAATCCATGGCTAAGAAATCACGACTCAGGGGTATCTAAGCAGTCAAAATCACCCGGGCTAAGAAATCGCGACTTAGGGGCATCTAAGCCGTCAAAATCACTCGGGGATCGCACTCGGCCTGAGCCACACCAACCCTTAACATCGCTGGATTTTTTGTCCCTGAGCCACACCAACCCTTAACATGGCTGGATTTTTTGTCCCCATAGGTTTCGAACCGATGACTTTAACATCACAGAGTGCCTTAACAACACACTCCGTCATCACTGTAAACAAGACTGCATGACAACGTATACCTGGCTCTATGCGGGTATAATAAAATAATAGTTGTAGCAATTTTTGACATTGTTTACCAACTTTGACTAAATATAGAGAATTGTGTAACATGTAAACTCGTATTATAAAACATTATAAATCAAGGAAATAGGATTCAAATATGACTTGTTAAATATGTTGAAGGATTTACTGAATACATATTTCATAATCCAAATTGATTTGGGTGAAATACAAATAAAAATTTGGAAGTTGTATCGAATACAATCTTACAAGATACATTAGCATGGGTATCCATACAAAGAAGACATGGATGAAGATTGTTGACTCTGAATTGTGTTGTGTAATAGTTAAAACCCAAAAAATCTGAGTTTTTCAAGTCTTTGGTCTCTTGACTAGTAAAGTGTGACAAGCTTGCTCCCACAAACGTTCTCATAAAATAAGTGTACTTTCTGGATGTCAACGGCTCTAGAAACCTTTTTTAATCCAAATACCAACAACAACAACAATATTAGTAACACAATTCATAACGTGTATATTGTATTAAGAGTGGACTGTAGAGTATTAAAATAGATTTATAGCAAGATACATACCATCTGATTCTAAAGTCAATTGCTCTTTGAGTAGCCGTTTGATCGAGCAGAGAAGACTCATAGAATGGCAACATCCAACTTGTTTCCAGTACTATGCCTATCAAACCTTTGTGCAGATCCTGCATTTAGGATTAAGAAAAATGTGGTGCAGAATGTTACACTAGTTCTAGAATTATGAGAATTAATTTAGAAGGTTATTTAATGTAGCAGAAATTAAATTAGTAGGTAGTGAATTATGATGAGTTTGCAGTTACTAAATCATTTTTTCAAATGCTTATATTTTTCCAGGCATATGCTATTATTAATAGTCATACTATGCTTATATTTTTCCAGGCATATGCTATTATTAATAGTCATACTGCACCAGATAGTCATACTGTATAACACTCATCTTCATCTGTCTTCCCCTGAGCAAGTCATCTTCCCAGCATCAGCCATTGCAAAGTCAATTCCAACAGCAGTAGCGGTTGACCCAGTTCTTGTCTTCACATCACTGTGAATAATTCCTTGGGCCGTTCCAGTATGAAGGTAATGGAGGCCTCTTGCAGCCCCAATACATATTTCAAGCCTTTGTTTCCAAGACCGAGGTGGAAGATCTGTGCCATACAAATTATTCCTCAGAGGCCCATTGGCCATGTATTCATAGACCATAATCATTTCACAACGCTCCTCGCAGTATCCAACCAGAGAAACAAGATGGCAGTGTCGAAGTTTAGGCAACACCTCAATTTCTGTTTGGAATTCTGCAAGACCTTGCCCTGATGTTGGATTGCCTCGTTTAACTGCAACTCTGGTCCCATCTTCTAGTTCACCATTATAAACCTTACCAAAACCACCCACACCAAGTATCAGATTTTCATCAAAGTTGTTGGTAGCTTCTTGTATTTCTGCAAACGTAAAGAATCGACCCAGGCTCAAAGGTGTGGAGCAAACATAGCTACCAGTACCACTCTTATGGGAACCTGTGGAAACATTGTTGGCAATTGTTTCCGAATTCCCACCACGCAGAGGTAAAGTCAACCAGGCAGGAGGGAATTGCTTTGACTTCGATTTTGGGCGGAAAAACAAGCAATACCCTGCTACTAACAGCCCGAGTGCAGCCGAGGCTCCAATAACTGATACAATAATGGGTTCCATCTTCTCATTTTTTCCTTTGGACCCCATAGGATTATTGCCATCAACAGGATAAGGTCCATCGAGACTTCCAGCAGGATTGCTCAACTTCATTATTTCCAATCCATTGAGTATCACATTAACATCTTCAAAATCGTATCGCTTACTTATCAACCCAACTTGGATTTGAACCATCGAACCATCTTCGAATCAGCCGAAGCATTGACAACAAAGTCTTGATAAATGGGCACAGACAAATCCTGTGCCTTGATAGATATGTCAAAGTCCGATAATGCAGATTGGCCATTGATATATGCATTGAAATGCAACTGAATTAGAGATTTGCTGACAATATCATGGAGTACAAAATATGTGAAATCATGGAGTAGAATGAAATTGTTTGTTGTAACAGAGAAAACTGCAGATTTGAGATCATGGGTTTTATCAGGGACGGGATAGAGATAAAGATGTACCCAGTGCTGGCCCTGCGTTCGGTGATTACCCGCGCAGTCATATAGAGAGCCGATGGCACTGTGGCATTGGATGTGGACACTATGATCGACTGGTCATCGAACAAAGTCGTCAGAAAGGAGGAAGATTCTCCTTCGGTCTCGAACCTGCGACCATCGTCCAAATTGACAACATTTGTGGCTTCGCAGTCAATTAAGTAGTTGTCCGCAGGTGTGACGGCAGCCCAAGAATGAGCAATGGAGATGCAGAGAATGAAGAAGAAATCAAAATGTAGTAACCTGGCCATTTCTTCTGGTGGCGCAATGGGGATGTGTGGAAAATGTAGTAACCTGGCCACTCAAAAAATGGCCACGACATTGTCATTCAAACAACGACCACGACAACCAGGTTGTTAGGGAAATTGAAAAACAAATATTTATTCAAACATTTATTGTTTACAAGTAATGCTATATTTTATTTTTAGCATTATTTAGTTGGGAAAAAATTACGAGGTAAATCTATGCTTTAAATTAAGATTGGAGTACAAAATTTAAGTAGCTATACAATAACATGGTCATTTGAATCACCAATCAAACATCAGATAACAATTGCTATATACCTATGCCTTCTGCTTGTGTAATAAAAAACAAATACAAATGGAAATATACCAAAGATTAAAGAAATGGCACTATTAAAATATTCATCAAATTATATTGCCTTGCCTTTATATCATTTTATGAGTTTAATCATTCTTAAACTACACATCACTGCTGCAAATCTTAATCACTTTTGAACTACTTGTACCTGCCCCAAATTTTCATGCTTTTGGCAAATATATCTAGGGCTATTATAATCTTGTCATTCTTTTTCAAGCATGCCAACAAGGCACATATGCTTCCTAGAGCTGCCCTATGAGAATGTTGTCATTCTTTTTCAAGCATGCCAACAAGGCGCTTATGCTTCCTAGAGTTTCTCTATGAGAAAGCCTCATCTACCATAGCACCATCAATCTGCCAAGGTCTCTATTGTAGATTTGTCTAAACCCACTAGATTTTCCTTCTTAGTTGCCCCAAAGTAGTCATATATAGTGTAAGATTGAATATTGTTCCTTGCTCTCCTCTCAGGGTAGGCATGACGAAAAACTTCAATATCAGTGTAAAGACAAATGAAACCTAGAATTACAGAAAGATATCAATCTCAACAAGATACACGACAATTGAATTCCTAGAACAAATATTCGATGCCTCTAATTTGTCGTAGCTTTACTATTAATTTCAATATAAATAGTAAGATCCAATTTGTATAGATACCAACCTTGATTCCCTTAGCCAATACCAATGAACTTCTCACAATCTTGCACATATTCCTTGTGAAAATCACATCAACCCTTGCATTAGTAAACTGGCTCACTAAAAGAAGGTTCCTCTTCAGTCTAGGTGCATGTCTTACATTAAGAAAATATTCGATTCTTCCATCTCTATATATTATTTGAATGGATATTCTACTTACTAAATTATAGAATTTATCATCTCCTAAGTATATCCTCCTTCCATCTAACTCTTCATATGAATCAAACCATTTCCCATGAGGAATCATATGGAATGATGCTCTAAAATCTATAAGTGATGTTTCACTGTAAGCTTGAGAAAATAAACAAGAGCTAGTAAAATACATGACCATTTTTCTTCATCCTTCTTGCTTGTAGAGACTACCGTACAATGACATCCTCTTTTTTATTTCCATTGTAGAGAGGGAAGCTCTTTTTTATTTCCATTGTAGAGAGAGAAATTGTTCTTTATATGCCCTTTTTGGTTGCATTTCCAACACAACACTTCACATTTCCTCTTCCTACTAGTTGATCTACCCTTGGACTAGAATTTACCATGAAATCCATTGTCTTTCCTTTCTTGAGAGCAACCTCTTGTAAATAATGTCTTAAAGACACTCCTCTTAACAATCACCTCATTTTGTCATTTAATAATTATCCCACAATGGTCTCAATCTTGGGACCATCTCTACAAGATCCACTAGTAGCTACTACTAAATTCTCCCATGAATCTAGCATACTAATGAGAGGAGTAATACAACCCCATTGATCTCCAATGGAAGCTAATTGTTTTTTCAATGTATTAAACTCATTTAAATCCTCAACAAACTTTCCCTGTCCTCCATTTTGCTATGCGGAACATGGTGTATTTTTCTACCCTGCAATACCATGCATGCATTTCATAGAATGCTTCAAGATCTTTTAAGCAATATGCCCTACCATTGTCACTTCTTATGGATTTCACCTCTTTATTGGTTTGTTTCTCTATCATAGCAACAAAATTATTGAAGGAGTTTAGGATATCACTTTTCTTCTCTAAAAATACAACCCATATCTTCCTGCTGAAATCATTTATAAAAGCGGCAAAGTATTGAACACCACCAATAGAAGCCTCTTTCATAGGCCCACATATGTCTAAATGCACCAAGTGTAATATCTCCATGGTTCTATAAGTGTAATATCTCCATGGTTCTATGAGAGATTTTAAAACTAAACTACCCAATACACATGATTCACAAAACACAAAGGAATCAATATCAAAATTTATACCTTTAACCATTTCTTTAGAGCGAATGTCTGGTAGAATTTGCTCATTCAATTGGGACATCCTCCTCTACCAAAGCATGCATCCTCGAATTTCTTTATATGCTCTCTTAGTGGCTTGACTCTTCTCAATTGTTATAGCATTACTATGAACCTCAACATATGCAATAACATTTAATCTATAAAAAATACCAACCATAATATCCTTAGTCAATACGAACACACCTCTCACAAACTTGTACATATTTATTGTGAAAATTACATCAACACAAGTGCTACCAAAATCATCAACCTTTTATTAATTTCCATGGCCATGCTCACAAGTAAAACCCTCTCCTCCCTTGCTATTAAGAAACAACACTGAAATTGGGAAATAAAATTATCGAGGTTCTTAAAGTTACTTCATACAACTATCTATGAGTTTATGTTATTGTTTGTCATCCATATAGTTGCACCAGCGAGGTGCACTAGAGCCTAGTATGGGGGAGATGTTGTCACTTAAGGTTATATGACAACAACAATTAAAATTACATATGTACATGACAATATATAAAAAAGTAAAAGATCCATCTTAAAACCTATAGCTATGAAGCAATGAGAGAAATCAAATTTCTTAAGCTATAATTTTTTTATCATTTAATATAAATGAATTAATACATAACATGAAATTAAATGATAAAAAAATTAACACCTTAAGAAATTTGATTTGAACCTTCAACTTATCTAGTGTATCCTTAGAACACTCCATCCAATATCAAAGACTTTCATAAGCATAGTCTATCCTTAGAACACTCCATCAGTATCAAGAGTCTCATAATTGGTAAAGACTCTCATAAGTATTGGTAATGTTTCTCGACTCTCAATGTTTCTTGTAGGGTTCATTGGCAAGAACCAATAATATTGGCAAGGCTAAGGCCTTCTTATCAAATTATTTTGGTAATGTTTTGGATAGGCTTTATCACTCTAAATAAGTAATTTAATATTTCCTATGTAGTCGGATTTGGATATGTATTTAGGTAATTTGATAATGTTTTGGATAGGTTTTATCACTCTAAATAAGTAATTTAATATTTTCTATGGATATGTAGTAATGGGCTTAATGGTTAAGAATATGTGTTTCTTCTTAAGAGGTCACAAGTTCAAATCCAAAGGGTTACCAATCAAATGGTTGACAGTAAGTTAATTACAAAAGAATTTTTTTTACATATAACACAGTCTAATAATCTTTATTGCTTTCACAAAGATTCATATGACGTCATTATGGACATGACACAGAAGTTAGCAGTAAATGTATAATTTATATAACATGATCTAATGCAAACACTTTATTAAACAACATCCTATATTATGATAAGTTACTATGAATCAGCCTCACCCGAATGTCTTGCAGGTCTGCTGAGTGAAGCCCAAACGATTCTTCTCTCTGTCATACAATATATAAAAATTCTGTTGCTGATAGTTTCCCAAGATCACAGCAGGTCCATTGTCAACCTCCGAGCTCATCATTGTCAAGCAGATTGAATCAACAAGACTGTTAGCATAACTGAAATAGTTGGCAACAGGCAGTACCATGTCTGAGCCACCCATGAAATTGAATGCAAAATCAGGTAACAGAATATTCTCTATCCCAGAGACATTATAACAGAGTCCCAAATGAGTGGTAGCTTCAACTTCAGTAGCTCTTCTATATCCAATCTGAGAAGCAAACCCAGCTGCAATCTTCTCATAGATTTCTTCGTTAAAGACAGTGAAAGTAGTTCCCGAATCTATTATAGTTCCTCCATTACCTTTGGTGTCGAATCTCAATAACCTGGAAGGCAGATTCAAGCGTTTTCCTCCAATACTGACCCCTATGAGACCAATGTAATACAATGAGCCGTATGGAGAAGAAAGTGCTCTGGAATTTATTAGAAAGGGAGTGTAATTCAAAGGGTTGTCCTCGGGGAGCGCCTTGTCACCAAGAAGCATCACGCTTTTCTTGTTCTCGTCATCAAAGCGGTGGCTCTGAAGGCAATACGCAAATATATCTTCGCCGATTATGTGTTGATCACTAAGCTGGGAAGGCATAGACAGAGCTCCCCTGCCAAATCCTGCAATACCAGAAGGTTCATCCATGGAAATTATCGAACATCCCACTACGAAATGCTTTATTGCTTGCCTTTCATCTTCCGATGGTAAAGTCAAGGTCTCCGAGAGGAGAAGCCCCTCCGTGCTTCCCCTGCCATACTCAATCTTATAAGCCGGACAAGGGTTCTGAGAGCAATTCTGGGCTGGGCTTCCCGAGCAATTCCCACACAGGCCCTCCGTGCTTTTACCGTAAAAGCTTTTGCAGTTTGGATCATCACAAGTTAGAAGCTCAAGAGACGATGACATCCTCGGAAGAAATAGGCCATTGGAATTAGTGCTGTTTGCAGAGCAGCTGATACAAGTATAATTTTGTGTGCAGGGCACCCACACGAGATCACTGCCCGTGTCCATGATAAGCGATAAGTCCTGTGGAGGAGTTCCGAGGGAGAATTTGATTGAATATCCTCCGTAGCTGCGAGCGTACAGAGACTCCGACACGCTTTTGTTATTTCCCACCTGGCCACGATGGATCCCGAGCTTCAGTGCCCGGGCTCGATTCTTGGTTGCTTCTACGATCATGGCGATTTTCTCGTACTCTTGGTCCTCCTGCACAAGGCCTGTAGGGAGATCAGACTTTTCATTTCTGTGAAGTGTGATGATTATCCCATCATCCTCTTTACACACTATTACAGACACTTGGAGAAGCAGCAGGAGGAATGAGATGATCCGATTGCAAGCCACCATGTTGAGAATCGTGCAGAAAAAATGATAATGAAAACTGGGCATTCGAATCTCTGATATTAATAAGGACTGGAGATGGTAAATAATCCAATCTGACAAAATATGAACAGAGATGACGGATTGAAGAAGAGAAAGTATTCAACTTGTGCTTTCTGCGGATAACGAATTGACAAAGAGAAAGTACTCTTCCACTCGTTCATTCACTGGTCCACAGACTCTCAAAAGGCAATTCATATCCATCTAATGAAATCCGAAGGGATTATTTTAATTTCTACCTTTATTCAAACTCACATGCACATATATCTAAAACCAACCCAACCATTCCTGACAAGATTCAAAAACAAAGTATGCTCCCAAAATAATGAATAACAGAGGAAAATAATGTGGATTTTGAAAAAAAAAATAGTAATTGCAATGTTGATAAGATAAAGTTTATATATGAGGACCCAGAAAGGAAAAATGGAACATGGCACGTCAATTCGACCTTTATCTATGCTATGTTAATCACATGGACATCACTCCAGTAGATCTAAGTGGAACACCAACTTGTATTAGAAAGACGTGCACCGTGGAGAGAGAAATGAGAATGAGGCAAGAAATGATGGAGATGAAAGACATCCCATCATCTTGGACTAGCGTAGGATCATCCCTTGGTCAAGTTGTATTAACTGTAGGAGCTACCCCTTTTTTCATGGTTATGTCTTTTTGTATAGGTTATGGTTTAGT
>JASDQU010030874.1:3740-13806 GCA_032191745.1 Picea mariana | reverse complement strand
GGGATTGCTCAAAGTTAATAGTCAATGAGAAAATATATGCATTGCGGGAACAAGCGATACAGATCCATAGTCAAGGACCAAAGCCAATATCCAAATCCACGAACTAGATCTAGAAGCCAGGATTACAGATATATCTAGGAGCTAATGTTAGAGACACGTTCCATAGAAGATAACAGCACTTATCCAAGTTGGTTTCCTTGATATTTTAGAGACCAGAAAGCATTTCAATGGGGAGGTGTGATTTGAAATGGATATGAACCAATAATCAATTAGAATTAGTACATGCAATACAACATGATAATTAACTAAGGTTACGAAAGTTATGTAAAACAATGCATATATAAGTTGAATAAGACAAACATAAATGTGAGAGAAAATCTTAAAAATTAAATAAATGATAACAAAACGAATACGAGAGAAAGCTAAGAACTGGGAAGTGAATATCCATGGTTTTTGGTCCTCCCTTACCCCCTAGCTCTCCCTATTTCTCCCCTCACTCTCATTCTCAAATGGTCCTTTTGGCCAGGACGAAAAGAGGCATAGGCAAACATGAATTCATTGTAACAAAAGATTGCTAGAATGAAAAGATTGAGCCCCATTTGAATCTATTTTTCTCATTTGGGTATCTAGCGTAAAACTTTTGGGTTCATGCTGATTGCTTATCCTTGATTTAATTATGTTGAAATATCAATTGATATTTACTTCATTTATGAGATGAGATATGGACTCCCATGTGTTTTAAATTAATTCCTATAATTGAATTATTTACTGGTTGATTAATTTTTCATTGCTAGTAGATCCCTTCACTTGATAGTCGACATAAATACCTCCTCTCAATTTGAGTATCATTGGGTTAAATCATTTAATTATGGGGCATTTATATTAATGGTCAGGTCGAATTTAAATATGTTGGGCGAGTTCACATTACCTTGGACATCTAAATTAAAATTTAGGTTGATTTCACATTGTCTGGGTCGTCTTGCAATTGATTAGGACATTTTACACTTTCTCGAGACATTTTGAAATTCCTTGGGATGTTTTCCCACTTGTATGGGTTGATTCCAAATTTCCTAAGCGACTCTATATGTAGTTGGGTCGATTTATCATTGCATGAGTGATTCCATATTCAACTAACCCAATTTATTATTGTTTGAACTATCCCTTTCTCCTTGGACTAGTAATCAATTGTTTAAATCAATTTTATACCTCAAAGGTCGAGTTTCCAACTCTCCGGTCGACTTACTTATAGTTGAGGTCAACTTTCATTTACCCGGTCGACTCAACTTCTTTGCTTGGTTGATTCTATCTACCTGAGTTTATTTTTAATTAGTTGGGTGTTTCCTCTCACCCACATGGTCATTCAGTGTCCACATGGGTCGTAAGTGCTTGGAGTGAGCCACTCTTATCTCACTTGGGTCAATTTCCTTTTCTAGTCATTTTTTCCAAATTACCAAATGGCTATGTTCCTTTGTTGGTCGAATTATCTTTTTGTCTAGTCGACTCACTTTCGGGTTGAATTACTTGTTCGCTAGCTGACGGTTAATTGTTGGTAGACTTACACATCATTTGATCAACTCAATTCATTCTTTTGTGGACCCCCACTCATCTTGGTCGACTTCCTTTTGATTGGGATGAGCTAGAATGTTGTTGGGTGAATTCAAATGATGATAGGCATATTTAGATGTTGTTGGGCGAATTCATCCTCACATGGATGTATTTGGATTTTTCTAGGAAAATTCCTCCTTGCATGGGCATATTTAGATATTTCCAAGTGAATTCCTTATTCCTTGAGCATATTTAGATGTTGTTGGGTGATATCCTCCTTACCTAGGTGTATTTAGATTATGTTGGGAGAATTTAGATGATGTTCGACATTTTTAGATGTTGCTAGGATGTTTTACTTCATTGTCGGTTTCCTAATTCACCCTTTAGACATTTATCTTCATTGTTGGTTACCCAATTCGCCCTTTAAGCATTTATCTCCACTACCAATCGACCCAACTCATTCATTTAGTAGTTTTCTTCACTATCAGTCGACTCATTTTGTCGGGTTGTTCTCCCCTTCTTTATTTGGACGACTCCCCTTGCTAGTCAACTAAGAATTATGCTCTGGTCGATTGGGATTTTCTATTGTTTGATTGATATTATTTAGTGAAAATGGGCTTGGTGTAACATCCCCACTTTCAAACCCAAAACTAGTGATGTGTATTGTAAATATAATATGTGGCCAAGAGCCAAGCGATGTATATTGTAAATGTAATGTATGACCGAGAGCTAATATGTAAACGATATAAATAGAAATATAATGAATGAAATGTATCACCAACTACATAAGGACACAAACGAATATTGGGGGTTAAGTATCCATAAGAGAGGGTAGGGGTCTAGTGGGGGGCAGTTTCCCATCTCTATTAAACCAAAACCCATTTCCTATTTTTCTCTAAATTATCCTTGCCTGGAACCTTCTATTGATTGTTGAGTTTTCTAGAGCCCAATAATTGAATTCATGTAAGAGGGTTGGTGTGAGAGTCACTTCCCATAGTTATTTAGAGCATGGGGGCTGACTATAATCAACTTGGGGAAGAGTGAAATTCAAGCAAGCAAGAGAAAGAGAGGAAATTTGTATGGGTAGGAGACCAGATGTTACACATTCACATTTTTTTCATAGAGAGTAGTTTTTACATGGAGTTTTTTGGCCAGCAATGGAGTTCTAGGTGTGGGAGATTGAAGGTAGTTGTTGTGTACATGTTTGGTTGTTGTTTGGAGCTGTAATCTTGTGAAGAAAGAGGCTTTGTGCCTCGGAGTGACTTGATGCTCAAAATTCACCAAAAAATCTCTTGTTTTGCTGTTGGGAGAATTTGTGTTTGCAGTTGTATAATTTATGAAGTCCCAGCAAGTAAAATTATTGTCCAACCTATTCTGGAAGCTCTGGAGGTAGAAAGGCCTAAGGGAATGTTATATGTGAAGGGGGATTCCATCCCTTGCGTTGTGAAGGTTGAGTGGAAGTTTTTTGGTGGATTGGAATTAGCTGAGAGTTTAATTATTGAAAGGGGGACATTAGACAACCTTAGGGACCTATGTCTCTATTAGATTCATAACTCCATCTCGGGGGTGTCTTGTTGTTGAGAACATGAACACCAAGGCTATGATTGGGAGGAACATCCATCCTCTGCAGTGGGTTTCACATTTCATTAAGATAAGTATTCTATTTTTTGTGTTTATTCATGTATAAGGTTGATATAATTGTTGTGCAATTTACTCTAAAATTATATTTGGTTATTGCTTTTTGGGGGTAGAATGATGCATTTAAATACACGTTTATATGGTTGAATGATACCATATGTTATTTAGTTTTTGTTATGCATAGTTGAGCAATTATATTCACATATTTTAGTACCACAAATAGTTTCAAGTGTATGAATGTCATGTTGTTGGTTATTTCTACATTTATAATTAGTATTAGATATTTTTAGTGAGTCATTTTAGTAATGACGTGATCCACCTGGGGGATCGGTATGTTAAAAAGTGGTATCAGAGTTATTGGTTCAACATTGGACCCATATGGGAAAACAACCGGTGTGAATTTGAATAAATTCGTTGTTGCAGACTTGATCTGTGCAAATTTGGGGAAAATTGGGAGAAAATCAAAGTTAAATCCCCAAACTCGTGGTCAAGAATCATGTTAGAATTAATCAGAAATGTTTAAGAGAATTTAATGAAGTTAATATGCAAGTTGTAGAGCCTAATTCGACTTGGAATGGTTGAATTTAAAGTTTTGATGGTTTTTGTAGAGTTATAAGCATTTTGGCGAATCAATGACTGAGATCTCTTTTGATCTCAAGATCGACAGCTGAGATTCTTCATGATAAATTTAAAAATCCATAAGATTCGGTTGTTTTGAAAGGTTGATCAAATCAATGGCCAAGATTCATTTCAATGGTTTTTGAAATGGATCAGATCAACGACCTATGTTCATTTCGGTCGTTGAGGAGATGGAATAGAACCGACAGCCAAGATCACTTTTGCTAATAGATCGATGACCAAGATTCACCTGGATTGTGATCAAAAAAATTTAGAAGTGTTGAATTTCATCGAAAGATTTTGTTGACATTCAATGGTCAGATCAACGAGATTTTTGAAGGTTTTGAATTTTACTAGCTAAACTTGTTGATGGCTGACCATCAAATCGGCTAGTTTGGAGAAGAGTTGAGTTTGTCCAAAATACATCTTCGATCGTCGACGGTCGAAGGTCAAGGATCGACAGATTTTGGCCAAAATTTCTAAGTGTTTAGGTTCACCAATGAAACTCATCGATGGTCGATGGTCGGGGATCGACAATATTTGGCAAAGGTTTCACGCATCCAGGGAGTATCGTCAATCGTTRATGGATGGGGATCAACATATGTTGGTCAAAAAAATTCTAAGTTTCAAAATTTTCCAAGAAAACCCATCRATGGTCGATAATCCGAGGTCGACATAATTCAATGAGAGTTTCATTCAATTAGGAGAAACCTCATATCACCAATGGTCAATGATCGAGSATCAATATATTTAGTCCAAGAGAAGTGTTCGATCATCGATGAAGGAAAAGAGGATGATGATGTCATCATCCACGTGTCATGCCACATCATCCAAGTTGACATCTCAGGATGATGTGTCATGCCACATCAACATAGTTTCCATGTCAACAAAGGAGTGGTTGATTGTCGATGGTTGGAGCTTTGGGGAATTTGTAATAAGGATGTTTCCAAAGGAATTCTTCGATGTACGATCATTGATGATCATGGATCGGTGATATTTGTGAGCAATATTTGGTTTTGTGAGGTGAAATGACCGATGGTCGATGACTGACAATTGGGCGTTGGGGAGATTCAAGGAAAAKTTGGTTTGGAAATGAGAATCATTTATCATTGATCGTCGATGGAGCTCAGATCAATGGCTTAAATTTCATGCAATTTGAAATGGATGGATCAAATTTAAAGCATTGTTAAAGTAGTAAAATAGTCAATTTTATGTAAAATTTTCTAAATTTTTTCATATTTTTGAAGATCATTAACTTGCGGAGCATTTTTTAAGGCCTAGATGACTTTTTCAGGTAGTCTAAACCCATGAGAACAAAGTTTAAAATATTTTCAATCCATTGAGCTAAATGGTTCGCAAAACATAGCTCATATGAGGAAGTTACAAGCAAAACAGTGAGGGTAAAATTTTGGCACCAAAGTTACTTCCAAAGGGCATAACTCCATGCTAAAAAGTATGTTTGGGGCACAAAAACAGTTGATGGAAAACTTATGACCCAAAGAAGGCAACGGTGGAGTCAGAATTAGGTTATGGGTACCTAAAAATGTGTAGGAAGAGAAATAAGACACTTGTAGTATGCAGGGGTAAATTGGGTAAAACAATCTAAACTTCTTTGAACCATAACTTTCAACTTGGAGCTATTTTTTGAGAAACGAATAGTCATTGCAAAGGTCTTGAGGAGGAGAAGACATCTATCCACCCAAAATTTTGAATTGGGTTCTAAAATTTTCTCAGAAGTTAGCAAAGTAATTATGAAGCAACAAGAAATTGGAAATTGCAGCATGTGGGTGTTGTAACTTTCCGCTCATAACCCAGAATGAGGCATGAGTATAGTCATTAGAGAGTTGTTTCGGAGAATAATGTGTTTAAGGAATCATATTTTGGAGTAGTATATTAATATTCATCATAATTGGAAATGAAGAATGACATGTAATCTAATTAATAAATATTTTACAATATGCTTAATTCTAACAACAATTATTGCATGCACATTCTTGCAGAATTAGGGATATATAAAAGAATAATTTAGTTCCTACATGAGAACTAGAGATATGGAGGATACTCAGGGGTATTACAACCATGAATATGAAATTATATGTCTACATGTCAGCATGGGTAATGTTGATACTGATTCTAATGGGAGAAGAGACAGGCAAGAGCCGGTAACTATGAGAAGCCTGCAAAAAGAAGTGCAGAGCTATAGGGATGATAATGAGAGGATCATGAAGGTTCAAGAAGCAAGTCAACAAAGATCCAGGAACAAGGCAATAAGATAGTGCCAAGAAAGTGGAGGTGTCTAGGTCTCATGATAGGAGGGATGATCATGGAGGATCTAGAAGATCAAGGAGTATTAGCAGGCATCAACATCATCATTGCCCAGGACACTCGACCAGAAAAAAATACGCATGATCAAGGTCGAAAAGAATCCCAAGTATATCTCATGTAGGGAATCAAAGAAGGAGACATGTGTCAGATAGCTTGCAAGGGGAATTGAGGAATATCAAGCCACCATCATTTGATGGAGAAAACAATAAAGGTGAAGATGTAGAAGCATGGTTGCTAGGAATGAGAAAATATTTCCATTTGCATAACTACTCATCAAATTCAGAAGCCATAATTGCATCCTACCACCTTCAAGGGAAGGCATCTATGTGGTGGGATCGGGTGAAGCAGGTTAAACACATTGATGAGAAGAGAATTTCTTGGAAGCAATTCAAGAAATACTTTCAACAGTGATACTTGTCAGAACAATATTATGACAAGAATATGCAAGATTTATTTGAACTCAAACTTGGGAACATGAACATGGATGAATATGAGAGAGATTTATTAGAACTTCTCAGGTATGTGAGCTTTATTAGAGATGAGAAGGTCAAAATTCAGAGGTTCCTGAGTGGAATGTTATCCTTTTACAAGCATAAAATTCAGTTTGATGAGCCCAAGAATTAATAAGAATCCATAAGAAAGGCCAAGTATTTGTATGAGAAGAATAGAGAAAATCCATCTTTCCAAAGGGCCTGGGATGACAAGAAGAAAGGAAAAATGGATCAAAGGAAGAAAGGATTCAAGCCACCTTTCATGAGGAACAGATCTCAATCATATCAACAAGGGCATCCATCTGAAGGTGATTAGAAAATGACAAAGTCCTTGGGAAAGAGGCCAAGGAAGCAACCCATAAAGTGTTGGGATGTGAAGGAGATCACATGTATAAATATTTTCCTCACCGAGGAGATAAGATGAAGACCTTGCATAGCATCAAGAAGGAGGAGAAAATAGAGGGCATGGAAAAATCATGTCAAGGATATATGCAACCTTGGACAATAGACAAGTAGACTATCAATTCCACATGATTGAAGTGGAAGGTAATATTGATAATCATCCCATATCTATTTTAATTGATTATGGATCTAGTCATATCCATATAGATCTAAATTTAATTGAAAGATTTAAATAGAAGAAATGTAAGCATGAAAAGTATTGGTTAGTTTAGCTAGCTACTGGAACCAAGAGAAAAATTAATGAGCTAGTTAAAGAATTCCCTATAAATATGAATGGAACTAACACTAAGGAAAATTTGAACATCATATTGCTTGGGTCTTATGATTTCTTGATTGGTATGGATTGGCTAGAAAATCATTGTGTTGTTTTAGATTGTTATAACAAGGTTTTCACATGTCTTGATGAAGAAGGGAATTCAAGGATAGTGCAAGGTATTCCAAGACCTACATCTATCCGAGAGATTTCATCATTGCAATAGAAAATAAGTTTTAGATATATGCCACCCATATGGAAGAGCCAATGAAGGATAAGGAGCCAAGTCTCGAAGATTATCCAGTCTTGAAATAGTATGAATATGTGTTTGATGAGTTGTCAGGATTGACACCAAAGAGGGATATAGATTTTTCAATTGAATTACTTCCTAGAGTTTCCCCAGTATCTAAGACTCTACAGAATGAGCACGCTAGAGATAAAAGAGTTTCAAATGAAACTAGAATATTTTCTAAACAAAGGGTACATACGCCCAAGTGTTTCTCCTTGGGGTGCCCTAGTTCTTTTTTTCAAGAAGAAAGATGGAATGTTAAGGTTTTGTATTGACTTCAAAGAACTGACCAAGGTTATAGTCAAGAATAAATATCATTTGCAAAGGATTGATGATCTTTTTGATCAGCTGAAAGAATCAGCAAAGATATTCTCCAAGTTTGACCTGAGGTCAGGCTATCATCAAGTGAGAATCAAAGAAGTGAATACTAGCAAAAAATCCTTTAGGACAAAGTATGGACACTATGAGTTCGTAGTGGTGCCCTTTGGGTTGAAAAATGCACCAACTACATTTATGTGCCTGATGAATGGGGTGTCCAGATATTTCCTAGACAAGTTTTTAATTGTATTCTTGGACGATATTGTTATCTATTCCAAGATGAAGGAGGATCATGAGAAACATTTGAGGATGGTGTTACAAGTGTTGAGAGAGAACCAATTGTATCCCAAACTGAGTAAATGCACCTTCTATAAAAACCAAATCCATTATTTGGGTCACATTGTTTCAGAAGAGGGCATAGTAGTGCATCCAAAAAATATTGAAGCAATCAAGAGTTGGCAAGAACCAACAAACATTTCAAAGGTTAGATCTTTTATGGGTCTAGCTGGTTATTACGGGAGATTCATTGTGTGATTCTCCAAAATTGCACACCAATAGCATCTTTGCAAAAGAAAGGAGTAAAGTTTGAGTGGAGTGCCAAGCGTGAGGAAAATTTCCAATGCTTAAAGGATTTGTTAACCAATGCACCTATTTTGAAAGTTTCATATCCAAATGAATATTTTATTGTGTGCACAGATACATGAAAGGAAGGGCTTGATGGATTCCTTATGAAAATTGGTCATGTAATTTCTTATGAGTCCAGAAAATGGAAGGAACATGAAATAAATTATTCCACACATGACTTAGAGTTCGCAAATATAGTACATGCCTTAAGGATGTGGAGGCATTGCATCATGGGCAGAAAATTTGAATCAAGGATAGACCATAGTGGTCTGAAATATATGTTTGACTATCCAACACTAAATGCTAGAAAAACTAGATGGATGTAATTCCTTAGTGAATATATCTTTGATATCAAGCACATAAAGGGAAAAGAGAACAAGGTGGTCGATGCACTCAGTAGAAGGGTGCATAAAGTGCATGTTACAACCATTAGTATGTATAGGACAGATTTAAAAGATAGAATTCTAGAGGTTGTAACTATGTATCAACATTATGTGCAAGTTAAAGAAAGATTACAACAGAATGATATACAACAGAAATATAATGATTACAAGTTCGAAGAGGATGGAATCCTGTTATTTCAAAATAGAGTTTATGTTCCCAATTCTCAGGAATTGAGAAATTTAGTATTAAATAAGATGCACAATGTGTCATACACTGGACATCATGGATATCAGAAAACTATTACAATTGTAAGTGGGCAATATTTTGGCCTAGAATGAAGAAAGATGCCACTGATTATTTCTCTAGATGCATCGAGTGTCAGAAGGTAAATGATGAGAACAGACATCCTGCGGTATTGATGCAACCATTTTCCATTCCTAAATGGAAATGGGAAGTTGTTACTAATGATTTCATTACTAAATTTCCAAGGACAACCAGGAAACATGATTCCAACATGGTAGTGGTGGACAAACTCACAAAGGATGCACATTTCATTCTGGTAAAATTAAATCATAAGGAAACCAATATTACATAAATTTACATAAGAGAAATTACTAGGCTACATGGTGTGCCTAAGGAAATAGTGTCGGATCAAGATCCCAAGTTCACTTCAAATTTTTGGAGGGGGTTGTTTAAGGGATTTGGGACAAATTTAAATTTCAGTACAACATATTGTTGGTTGTGGAGCATGATTATCTTCTTGATTAAGAGGTTTGTTTCAGTCGTGCTTGGACTCCATTCCCTAATGGAAGGTGTGGGTGGGATTCCCCACCACAACTTTCGCCAAGAGGGTCCATGGGGGGAGGGGGGGTGACAATTTTTGTAGCCCCCTCCCTCGGTGGGGGATTCAGGGGCAATGCCCCCGAAGTGAAATATTGGGAAAAAATTCCTTGTAAAATATTGTAATTTCTTAGTCAAACTAAACCATTCATTATAAGGTCACAGATCTTACGGTAGAATTTATTTTAGGGTTGTTTTCCCTAGAAGAAAACCCTCTCTTATGATATAATTTTATTGTAGTTGTGTATTATTGTGAATATTGTATTCTGAGAGAGGAGA
>JASDQU010030873.1:4315-22339 GCA_032191745.1 Picea mariana | reverse complement strand
TGTGTTTCTCTTATGTGTGACTGATGTTGAATATGTCATTGTTTATTCCCCTGCATTATTATGATCATCATTTAGTGTCTCAGCAAAAATCTTAAAAGAAGCATAATTGTTTAAGCGCGGTAACAACTGATTCACCCCCCCCCCTCTAAGTTGACTAACAAACCTATGCTATCGATTCTCTATTCCCGTATCTAAGTCTAACATGCATGAGGTGATGCTTCTCCAACTAAGTACCCCATCTGCAATTGGGTTCACATAATCTTCTTCTCACGTGGTTGTTCTGTATAACTGGTTAATTTCCTCTAGGTCTAAGAAAGTAGGTTCTACAAACCTTTCCCCTTCTGATGAGTCCAATGGCACAATGGCTCTTTATTCTCCTGACTCAAATGTCATATTCCTCGTCTTTAAGTTTATTATGGCATGATTGTCAAACTCCCAATCCAAACCAAGCAATGTTGGATAAGGTGTTGTGCCATCCACTATCTCTATTACTTTGAAATCGGCTTTAGTGCGCACTCCATCTAGATCTACTGTCACCCCTTTTAGTCTTCCAATTGGTAGAACTCTGTGTTAGTTTGCTAGTTTCAGTTGAACCGGTGAATAACCTAATGTGGGTTCTCCCATACATTTCCATGTCTTCTTGGGTAACACATTTACTTCGGATCCTAAATCCAGTATAATATCTCCCATGTTGAAATCTCCAATGTTATCGTTCAGCCTGAATTCTCTACTTATTCTCCTCCTTGTATGCATATGATTAACTATTTTTTTTTCTAGATTTCCTTCTATCTCTATGCCACATCTTTCTAGCATATTTTGTAATACTTTAACAGATGATGGATCGTCTAGTAGTTTAACACAGGATTGCAAAAAACCTTCAATCGTACTTACTTGTCCTAGGGGTTGTGCTTTTCTTGTGTGATCCAGCGATGGAGGCATCTCATATGTTGGTACTTCCTTATTATATTGTGCATTTGATGTTGATGCAATGTTCGACTTCAGGGATTCTTTCATGGCCTACTTGAATATCTCCTTTTCTTTTTGCGCATCAAACTGCTTCTTTGGTTCGACGTTATTCTTCACTCATTGGTGTTGTGCTAGATCTTGTCTCACTGCATCATTTCTTGTCTTATCTCCTCCACGTGTAACTATTTTGATGTTTATTCCTTCATCCCTTGATTCTACCGAAATCCACTGAACATTCTGATTGTTCTGATTTATCTTTTCCTTTATCTTCCCTAACAGAGTAGGGAATTCTTCTATGTCATGATATGATGTGCGACAATACATACATGTCGCAGGTGGAAGTGAACATTCTCTTGCATAGTTTCTTGGTTGTTAACAGTTGTGGCATACCACTGGTCCTCTGCCTCTTCCAAATCCTCCTCTTCCTCTTCCTCCACCTTTGTAGCCATCTTGATCTACTCGTGTTGCATTGTACTGGGGTGCCTGGTTATACTGCGCGGGATTATAGTGTGGTTCTGTCATATTGTATTGTGGTTGCGTAGTGTTATATTATTTTTGTGCAATGTTATACAAGGTTGGTACTTGGTTAAAATGTGGTGCAGCTTGCCTGGTCATTATTTCTTCTTGCACCCTGTAATCATCTGAGGTTCTTTCCCTCATGAGGTCCATGGTCCTACAATATTTTTCATCATGGCCTACCGACTTGAAAAAGTTGCAATATGAGCTCTTAGGTATTGTCTGGTACTTCTGCATCATTGGGCAGTGATATGGATCATGCCCCTATTTCTTATAGATCTCACACCATAGTCCTCATGTTGGCATCGAGTTTGGTATTCATGTTGCCATGTATTGTGAAAATGTGGGACATTCATTCTTATGATGTCCTTCTATCCTACATGTGGTACACCAAACAACTTCTCTTTTGTCTTTACCGTTGTTCTGGTTGAGATGGAATGTTAAGTTCTTCATATCCTCCTTCAGCTCCTCTATGGCTAGATCTATCTTCTGATATTGGTTCTCTTCCAATTGTAGAGTTTCCTATAGAGCCTCTACCTGTGTCTGAAACTTCTATTGTCACAAAGGGTATTTCAAGTGTGGTAGTAGTGAATTGATGAAGAGATGCCTATGTTTCATATATGTCATGGCATACTTTAGCTTTCCCTTCAATCGTTTGAACCTCTAGTCAATCTCCCATACATATTCTCCTGGTTTTTTTCTAATCTCTATCATCTCATTCATGTATTGATCCTCTGAACTAGGCTTCTGGAATTCATTTATTAATAACTTCTTGATATCTCCAATCGTTTTGGTTTTCCCTAGTGGACTTTTTGTAGCTAAACTCATGTACCAATCTAGTGCGTGATCTCTTAGCGTGATAGCTAACTATGCAATTTTAGTGCCCTCATCTATGATATGTTTCACTTCCCAGATATTTTCACAAATAAACAAGTTCTTCTCAGGGTCCTCCGATGCCTCTCCTTTGAATTCTGGTAATATGATGGTGGGATCATGTCCTGTCATCCTGGATGTTAAACTACTACCTCTGCGCGGTGTAGATACTTGACTAATTCTTCCTTAATTGGATCCCCTAGTTGTTGTTCCTTGTGTAGATGTACTTCATGTTGTCTTCTTTCTCTCAAAATTTGGTTGTCTAAATGGTGGTTTTCTTCTTGGTGTATTATCCGCACATGGGTTTATGGGTTCCACATTAACACTGATATGGATAGGAGTGTTGACTTCTCTTCCTACTCTTGGACCTCTCGTCTTGCTCTCATATGTCATGCATAGTATTTCCTCAATCTACTCCACATCCCGGAGATCATCTACCTCTTCTTCATGACTTGTCAAACCCTCCCTCGCGGCTACGGCTCTCTTCTTAGTGTTCATCTTATATTGGTAAGGTACTCTGATGGCAATGTGGCCCCTTCACCACCCGCAGGTCGGAAGGTCCACGCGCTCCCACAGGATATTCTTTCTCTTACGGCCCGAAGAACTCAAAGGTTCTTCTATTTCCCTATCAGGAAATCCACACCCACAGATCTATCGTGTACAATCCCCTTTCTTTGACTTATTGGAGAATCGGAACTCGCGACTTCGCGAGTCTAAAGGCCAGTGGTCGAGTGTGAATCTTACGAGTCCCCGAACATCGATATAAGTCAACGCTAATCTCGCCCTTCTCCTATCGCGACTTCGCTACTCGCGACACCAAACACTCAGTTCTCTAACTCCCGATACCCGATGCGCCAAAACGCCGATGCGCATGTGAGTTGACTTTCAACGTTCTATCATCTCTGTCAGGAATTCGGGGTTCGTGATTTCGCGAAACCTGATTTTCAAGTTTTGGGGCTTCTCGCTGCGAGATCCCGAAAAGATGTGCCACCTGTTCTCCACTCGCCAACCCAGCTGTGGCCCACACTATTTACTCACCCATCGGAATATCGCATATTGCAATATCGCGACTTCCGTTGCAAAGATTTGGAGTCTCAACTCATGAAATCTCGATATGCCGATCCACGAGTAGAACCAATGGTCCTCGTGATCCTGATCAACGGCATCGTCCTTCTGAACCTCAAACCTTTGGGGAATGTAACACCATATCTCCCCTGCAACTTTCCAAGATCTGACAGTTCTTGGAAACTCTCGGATTCTCCTCGGAGAATACCGACCGTCTACCCTTTCGGACGAAATCTATGAAATGGCTGAGTGTTTCTCCATGAAACTTGTCACCCCGGTGCCAAATCTTGCAACGCTCCTTGCCAACCTTCAACCTTCACGTGTAACTTCTCGGTGCTCTGTCCTTCAACAAATTTGAAGGCCTATCCCTCCTGAGCTTTTCCCACGACTTTAAGTCTTCTCAGGAACTCCTACACACATTCCTTGTGGCAAATCTTCAACCCTGTCTAAGTGTTGAAGTTCCTTGACTCTGCGCACACCTGCAGCAGCAGTCCCTCAATGCTCTCACTCAGAATCGCAACTCTGAGATTTATCTTAGCCTACGCACTCCTTGCACGGCTCCTGTAACCCACTTTCACTTTTGGGCGAATGAGAACAAAAGTTAACTATTTGAGCCTTCTGTCAATGCACTCCTTGCGGACGACTTCAACTGCACTCCTTGCAGGAATCCTTGCTCAAACAGAGAAACAATTGAAACTCATTCTCACTTTCTCTCAGACTTCAACTCATTCATGAAATCACATACACGGCATATAAAAGCAAATGTATAACAGGAAGTAAACATTCATGAGCATATCAACATATATACACAGAGAACAACACAAACCATGAATTTGAATCAAAGCTTCCTCTATTAATTCAAATATCAGTACATGGGTGTTCTTTACATAATTCTCTGCTTGCTCTCTTCTTCCTGCTTCTGAATTATTTTACCATGATACAATGAGGGTGTCTATATCCCATTTCCCTCTTGCGCTCTAAAGCTATCAAATCTACAATTAAATTCCTATCTACTTGCATTAACTATATTAAATGCCTTCTATCTACTTAAGGACGAGAGCTTAAAGGCTCAAGGTCTAAATACAATATACAAGTGCGCTTCATCTTAATGGCTTATTTAAGATCGCGCAACAATTCCAAAGTGTTTTCAAAATTTGTACCGGCTTGTTCAGCTGTCTCCCGCTTCCGCGCTAGCTCACTTGACGTGTTGGCGATGCTCCTGCATCATACTCCTTGGCTTGAAAACTTTCATGGGCTCCNCCTGTCCATGAGCTCCTGCATGGTCTATCCATGCTTTTGTATTTCCGCTTCATTCTCCCAGCTAGCATCTTCCACTGGGTGGCCCTTCCATTTGACCAGATACTCGAAGTATTCTTTCCTTTGGGTCTTCTTACCCACTCTCTTGTCCAATATGCACTCCATCTGTGGCTTCTCTGCAACTGGCATCTGTTTCATCCACTGGATCACTAGTTCTTATGTTCCAGTTTCTGTTTCTCCAGCTCTGTATGGGTATAAGTCTGCAACATTGAATATTGGAGATATTTCGATCCCATCTGGTAACTCGGTCTCATAAGCATTTTCCCCAAAATTTTTCAAGACCTTACATGGCCCGATTTTCTTCATCTTCAGCTTGTTGTATGTTCCTCTCGGGAACCATTCTTTCCTCAAGTGGGCCAGAACTAGATCACCAACTTCAAACTGAAGTTGTCTCCGATGTTGATCTGCTTTGCGTTTATACTCCTGATTTGTTTTCTGCAGTCCTTGTCTCACCTCGCTGTGAAGTTCCTTCATCGCCTCAGTGAATTCTTCTGCACTAGCGCTGCTAGTAGCAGTCTGTCCTGAATCCCTCAGTTCAGAAACTCCTCTCAGTTGTATACCATATACAATCTGAAATGGACTCCTTCCTGTGCTCCTGTTTACTGATTCATTGTATGCAAACTCTGTTTGTGGCAATATATTGTCCCAACTGTTGTGGTGCTCTGTCACCAAGCTTCTCAGCAAGTCTCCCAGACTTCTGTGCACCACTTCTGTTTGTCCATCCTTCTGAGGATGATAAGCTGAACTAAATGCCAGATTAGTCCCCAGCTTTTCCCATAAGGTCCTCCAAAAATTCCCTATGAATTTTGTGTCTCTGTCCGAAACTATGCTTTTCGGCAACCCATGAAGTCGAATGACCTCTTTGAAAAATAGATTTGCGATGTGAGTCGCATCACTGGTCTTATGGCATGGGATGAAATGTGCCATATTAGAAAACATGTATACTACCACAAATATTGAATCAACACCTCTTTGTGTCCTTGGCAACCCCAATACAAAATCCACGCTTATCGCCTCCCATGGTCTCTCCGGTATGGGCAATGGCTGATAGAACCCTGCATTCTGCATCCTTCCCTTCGAATGCTGGCAAATTCTGCATCTGTCAACGAACCGCTTGACATCTGCTCACATCCCTGGCCAAAAATATGATTTTCTCAGCTTTGCGAATGTTTTGTCATGGCCAAAGTGTCCTGCCAATCCTACGTTGTGTTTCTCCTTCAACAAGTTCTCCCTCATGGAGCATTTTGGAATACACAGTTGATTGCCTCTGAACAGCAATCCTTCCTGGATCATAGTCTATCCATGGGCTTCTGTCTCTGAGAATTGGATTCTCAGCTACTTCATATGCTTCTTCAAAATCTTCATCGCCTACGTACATATCCCTGAGATTATCAAAACCCAAGGTTTTGACTCGAAATTCATGCAACAACAAACACTTCCTGCTCAAAGCATCATCCACTTTGTTAGCAGTACCCGAAATATGCTTAATCACAAATGCGAAATTCTGCATATATTCTACCCATTTGGCATGTTTCTTATTCAACTCTCTTGTTGAGTCACAAACTGCAATGCATGATTATCATTGTACAATACAAATTCCTTTGGGATCAAGTAATGCCTCCACTTTTTCAACGCATGTATGATAGCGTAGAATTATTTATCATATGTGGAGTATTTTAGTTTCACCTCATCCAGCTTCTTGCTGAAATATGTGATCGGTCTGTCTTCCTGACTCAGGACGGCTCCTATGGAAAACCCCCTTGCATCACATTTCACCTGAAATGTCTTCAAGAAATCCGGCAACACCAACACTGGTTGCTTGTGATCTTTCACTTCAACAGATTGAAACTCTTTTCAGCCTCAGTCGTCCAATGAAAATATTTATGCCACTTCTTCACTGTATCCATTATCGCTGCACTGATTCCACTGAAATTCCTGATGAATTTTCGATAGAAACTAGCCAAACCATGAAAAATTCTCACCTCGAAAATATTCCTCGGTGATGGCCAATTCTTGATCACTTCTACCTTGTCTGGATCCATCCTCGACTCATTAGCCGAAATAACAAAACCCAAGTAAATGAGCTCCGTCTTCATAAATGAGGACTTCTTCATATTAATCAACAGCTTCTCATGCTGTAGTTTCTGCATCACAATGGCCAAATGCTTCAAGTGTTCAGCCTCTGATTTACTGTAAATCAGTATGTCATCCAAATACACAATGATGAACTTCCCGATGAACTCCTTTAATACTTCATTCATTAACCTCATAAAGGTACTCGGTGCATTTGTTAAGCCAAACGGCATGACTAGCCATTCATACAATCCTTCATTTGTTTTGAAGGTTGTCTTCCACTCATCGCCTTCTCTCATGCGAATCTAGTGGTATCCACTCTTCAAATCAATCTTTGAAAAATACTTTTCCCCACTTAGGCGGTCCATCAGATCATCCATCCTTGACAATGGAAATCTGTACCTGATGGTTATTTTATTGATCACCCTTGAGTCGGTACACATTCTCCAACCTCCATCCTTCTTTGGACTGAGTACTGTTGGAACATCACACAGGCTCAAACTTTCCCTGACTAATCCTTTGTCCAACAACTCCTGGACCTGCTTCTTAACCTCTTCATTTTCTTGTGGCGTCAACCTGTACGTGGCTTTATTTGGCAAACTAGCTCCTGGTATGAGATCAATATGATGACTCACACTTCTCATTGGTGGCAATGATCGAGGTAATTCATCCACTATGATGTCAGCGAACTCTTCCAGTAGTCCCTGAACTTCATCTGGTAGATCATCCACTCTCGTGCTAGTCAGAACAATTCTCGGTTTCCTGGCCACAAAGAATTGTGGATCTTCTTTCTTCTCAACCTTTGTAAGAAGCTCCTTCCCACTCATGAGAATTATTGTGTTGTTTACTTCCAGCGTCACCTCTTTATCCTTTATCGGAAGCAACATATGGGTTCTCCCATTTTTCTCCAGGGTATATGTGATGATTCTCCCATCATGAATCACATTTCTGTCATATTGCCATGGTCTACCCAGCAATAAATAACAAACATCCATGGGAATAACATCACACAAGATCTTATTATTATAACCTCCTATCTTGAATTCGACCAAGCATTGTTTAGTAACGATTACCTGGTGTCCTTTCCGTAGCCACGAAACTCTGTATGGGCTTGGATGATCAGTCGTCTCCAGCTCCAGCTTTTCTACCATCTTTGTAGATACGAGATTATATGTGCTACCACTGTCAACAATGAACTTGCACACCCTGTCCTTGGTCTTGCAAGCAGTCCTAAACAGTCTGGTCCTTTGGACTGAACTTTCCACCTCCTCCTCGGGTGTCAAAAGGACTTTTCGCATCATAAGCGATCTTCCGCCTTCAGCGTCTTCTGCTTCAACATCCCGCCTCTGCGCCTCAGTGATGTGAGCTTCTCCAATGTCCTTCTTTTTCTCTGGACACTCATATGATTTGTGCCCATTCTTTCCGCATGTGAAGCATGTAATTACTCTGCCTATTCCTCTTCCTCTACCTCTGGTATGAGGAAAAGTATTGCCATCAGCATATCCTCCACTCTGCTCTGTATGCTTCCCTCTCTGTTCAACATGTGGCCCTCTCTGTGAGGTTCCACCTCTTTCAACTTTACCTTGAGGTTTCTTCCATTCCTCCTTGGGCTTCTGGTATTTGTCCTGGGCAACTACTTTGCCTCTAGGCTGACTCCTACCTCGTCCTCGCTGACCTTGCTTACGGCTCAGCTTCTCCTCTGCTTTTAGAGCCATCTGATAAGCATCCTCCACTGTCCTGATGGTAACCATGCTTAATTCATCCTGAATGTCATATCTCAGACCATTCAGATATCTGGCAACTTTCTCATCATCGCTCTCCCGATGACCTGCCCTGATGTTCAGTTGATAGAATTCCTTCGTGTATTCTTTCACTGTCATCATCTTCTGTCTCAGGTTTTGCATCCTCCTGAACAGAGTAATTTGGTAATCTCTCGGGATGAATTTCGTTTTCATCTTCGCAATCATCCGATCCCAACTCTTGATCCTCTGCTTACCTTTGCAGCATCTTTCTGCTTGTAGCTCTTCCCACCACAATGCTACATGTCCTTTCAAGCGCGTAACAGCATTCTTGACTTTCTTATTCTCTTCGACATCTTCATAGCCGAAGTAAGTATCTAGAGCTCTAATCCAATCTAGCAGCTCCTCGACATCCAAGTTTCCTTCATAAATTGGAATGTCCATTTTCGCCTTCGCACCCATCCTATCAATGGCTTTGATCAAACGCTTGCTTGATGCATCTTTGGCTGCAACTTCCTCCTCGTGTTCAGCCTCTATTTCACTTTCAGAATCATTGAGATCCCCTGCACTAGCTGTGCGTCTCTGCACTGTCTCCATATCCTCAAGTCTCGCTCGGAGATCACTCATTTGCCTTTCCATCTCTTGATTTGCTACTTGCCTGCCTCTTTTTCTCACCTCCCTATCTTCTGGATCAGGTAATTGTCTTTCTCTCCTTGGCGGCATGGCGAATTTACTTCTTCTCTGCTATAGAAAGAAAAGAGATATTCCCACTCTGATACCACTTGACGGCAACGCGGCCCCTTCACCACCCACAGGTCGGAAGGTCCACACGCTCCCACAGGATCTTCTTTCTCTTACGGCCTGAAGAACTCAAAGGTTCTTCTATTTCCCTATCAGGAAATCCGCACCCACAGATCTATCGCGTACGATCCCCTTTCTTTGACTTATTGGAGAATCGGAACTCGCGACTTCGCAAGTCTAAAGGCCAGTGGTCGAGTGTGAATCTTATGAGTCCCCAAACGTTGATATAAGTCAATGCTAATCTCGCCCTTCTCCTATCGCGACTTCGCTACTCGCGACACCAAACACTCGGTTCTCTAACTCCTGATACCCGATGCACCAAAACCCCGATGCACACGTGAGTTGACTTTCAACGTTCTGTCACCTCTGTCGGGAATTCGGGGTTCGCGATTTCGCGAAACCTGATGTCCAAGTTTCGGGACTTCTCGCTGCGAGATCCCGATAAGATGTGCCACCTGTTCTCCACTCGCCAACCCATTTGTGTCCCACACTATTTACTCACCCGTTGGAATATCGCATATCGCAATATCGTGACTTCCGTTGCAAAGATTTGGAGTCTCAACTCACGAAATCTCGATATGTTGATCCACGAGTAGAACCAATGGTCCTCATGATCCTGATCAATGGCACCGTCCTCCTGAACCTCAAACCTTTGGGGAATGTAACACCATATCTCCCCTGCAACTTTCCAAGATCTAACAGTGCTCGGAAACTCTCGGATTCTCCTCAGAGATTACCGACCGTCTACCCTTTCGGACGAAATCTATGAAATGGCTGAGTGTTTCTCCACGAAACTTGTCACCCCAGCGCAAAATCTTGCGACGCTCCTTGCCAACCTTCAACCTTCACGCGCAACTTCTCGGTGCTCTGTCCTTCAACAAATTTGAAGGCCTATCCCTCCTGAGCTTTTCCCACGACTTTAAGTCTTCTCAGGAACTCCTGCATGCATTCCTTGCGGCAAATCTTCAACCCTGTCTAAGTGTTGAATTTCCTCGACTCTACGCACACCTGCAGCAGCAGTCCCTCAATGCTCTCGCTCAGAATCGCAACTCTGAGATTTAGCTTAGCCTGCGCACTCCTTGCACGGCTCCTGTAACCCACTTTCACTTTTGGGCGAATGAGAACAAAAGTTAACTATTTGAGCCTTCTGTCAATGCACTCCTTGCGGACAACTTCAACTGCACTCCTTGCAGGAATCCTTGCTCAAACAGAGAAACAATTGAAACTCATTCTCACTTTCTCTCGGACTTCAACTCATTCATGAAATCACATACACGGCATATAAAAGAAAATGTATAAAAGGAAGTAAACATTCATGAGCATATCAACATCTATACACAGAGAACAACACAAACCATGAATTTGAATCAAAGCTTCTTCTATTAATTCAAATATCAGTACATGGGTGTTCTTTACACAATTCTCTGCTTGCTCTCTTCTTCCTGCTTTTGAATTATTTTGCCATGATACAATGAGGGTGTCTATATCACGTGTTCCTCTTGCACTCTAAAGCTATCAAATCTACAATTAAATTCCTATCTACTTGCATTAACTATATTAAATGCTTTCTATCTACTTAAGGATGAGAGCTTAAAGGCTCAAGGTCCAAATAAAATATACAAGTGCGCTTCATATTAATGGCTTATTTAAGATCGCGCAACAAGATGGCTTATTTAATGGTTGATCTGATTTATAGGATGGTTGTCTTTAAACCTTTTTATCCACTCCTGCAATATATGTGGGAAATCACAGAAAAATACTTCATGCAAGCCGTTGAATACATACTTCTTTCAACGTCTTGTCGTCTGGTCTTTCATTCTTTTGATGTGTCTTCCGCAAATCTCATATACTCAATCCCATGTTATTCCAACCAACTGGAAACAGAACCATTTGTTGGTTTTTTCTACTCTTATACTTAGAATTCTCTATTGGTTATCCTGATCCTACTTTACTGTCATATATTGACCATGGTTCATATAAGCTCCCAACAAAATCCCTCTAAAACTATCGACCCCTCTGGTAGACCAGAAGGCAACGCAGCACACAGAGTGTGTTGTGCAGTCTCACCCGAGATAACTCTATGGGTGGTTGCAATACTCGAAAATTTGCAACCTGGGAATGAGTGAAGATCTACGATTGTATCTTGTAATATTTATTTATTCAGTCTAACATCTGATTACAGCAGTCATTTGACTCATGCATGTGAAATACCAGATCTAACTAGTTAATTCATTTATCTAGCATTCACCATTTAACAAAAGTAAAGACTCATACACTCATTCACATAAAATAGGTGTTAGCGTGGTTCACCCCCTCCTGGGCTACATCCACAAATATCTGTCTCTCAAGCTCTTTATTATGGTTCATTAATATGTCACATCACGCATGTGTACAATCTTAGACCTTACTCTCTTCAACATGCTCCTTGATCCCTGTGAGGCTGACTAGATCGCACCAGGCTCCTCAGCCTGTGATCTAACCCTCAAGATCAGGTTGCTCATTGATTCCCTAGCTCACCAGCTTACTGAGTAGTACAGTTCTTACAACTCTCTGCCATTTGTCCTCTTCCCTCGCCCTCTCTATCCTCTCTCTCTCTCTTGCTTTGTCCCCCTCTTCTTCCTCTAAGTCTACATATTTATATTCTTGGCTCATCGGCCATTACATTACATTACAAAAACCATAACCCTAGCATTGTTAGGCATTCCTTGCATGTGTGCCTCACCTGCTTCCTTTACATGTGTTGCTTTTCCTTCCAACTGTCCTTTCCTCCTCTCATGATTCTCTTCCAAAAAATAGTATTTTCTCCCGACTAGGTCTGCATCCAACAAACATCTTCCAGTAGGGATGAATAGGTAGGTGTTTCCATCTTTGTCCTATATCTCTAATTTTTCAATGCATTGATAATCCTTTCATATGGGGCTTAAACTTCCTCATGTGGAGCCTCTACTTCTCACTCCTCATCACTCACATCATGAAAATATATTGTGTACCCTCTTCTTTGAGTTATCTCCATGCCATCATTTCTATCTAACATGGCCCTCAACATCTGGGTGATTTCATTCACAACTCTTATATGCTACCCTCTTCCCCATGATGTTGGTATTCCTACTCCCCTTGTGCATGTCATATTGTTTCCCTTTTGTGAAATTATCCCTATTATAGTTCTACCAAATAAATTATCTTTATCGGAATTGTGTTTCTTTTAGACCAATTCTACCTAGAAAACTCTCCTTGGTTGGATTTCAACTTTAACTCACACGTAGGTCTCAAACTTGCTCCAATACCAAACTAATGCAGCCTTGGACTAGCATACAACTAAAAATAGCCACCATGGCTGCCAAGACAAAACTCAAATCACACAACAATAAAAGGAAGCACACAATTTTTTTTAACATAAACAATCACGCATGGAAGGGAACCAAATTTCCACAGACATCACTTATATTAAATTGTAGGTTTTAGGAATTTACAAACATAATGCCTTAATGAGATTCATGTGTTGTAATTCTTACATGGACAAATATGCTTCATCGGAACATTAAAAATGAAATGCTTGTTGGTCTAAGTCTTAGCCATGATTACATAAATTTAGAAATAAATATAAAAAAAAAGAGATAAAAATAACCTAAATCTCTTCTACTCTTATGCTAGTTTACTTTGTTTCTCCATCTCTTTTTCATGTATCCTCTTTATCTCTTCTATTATTCTTATCTTCCTTGATTTTTAATTATTCTCTATGAATTCCCCATTCTCTTTCTCTCTGATATCTTATTCTTCACGTGGGAGAATGAATCCCTCTCCAAAATTTTATGTATTAAATTAAGAATTCCCCTCATAAATTCAACAACCTCTCTTCAAGAGAAATGAATCTCAGCCTCCAACAAATTCCAAGTGGTGTCCTACTTACCTATCAAAATTAATGAAGTCAATGCTTCAATAAAACCACTTATCCACCAATTAAATTTATCAAGGATGATGACATGAAGGTTGACCTTGGGTTGTCCGATACAAAAATGCAATCATCACAAAATATGTTACAAAATATGTCATGGAAATATGAGGACCATTGGATGGGAGGGAGATGATTCAATGGTAAAGAGGGAATTCAAAGGGAAAATAAAATGACATCACTTGTAGGCCCCACCTCTATGAAATGCATGAGAACCATCCTTTGGAGTGGGCATGATTAATGGTCGAGGGATGTTTCAAAGACCACATAAGTTTATGTGGTCTGACAACATCATTGCTTTGATTCAATGCTTAAGGGAGGGAATGCTCCTCATCAAATGAGTTATTAATGAAGAAGGATTAGGTATGTGAAGAAGGATTAGGTATGTGAAGGTTTTATTCTTGGAAAACAATAAACAGAATCTTTTCTAATAGGAAGATCTTGAAAATACCTTATGTTGGAAAGTATGGGAGTTTAATTATTTTTTATTGATAACTTAATGGAAAAACATAGGTATTTTTATTAAAGATAATTCATAAGCTTTAAAATTTTTTAGTTGAAGACTATTGTAGAGAAACGCAATAGTTTTTCTTTTAAGGTTTTGCATACAAGTAGAGGGCGATAATTTACCTCCCATGAAATCCAATATTTTTAAAGGAGAATGGAATATGTGAGAATTTGAATACAAGTTATGTCATACAACAATATAAGGTGGAAGAACAAAAAAAAATATAACACTAGTTCAATTTACTTATTGAATAGGTATCCTATGAAGAATGGGCATAGCATGATGCCATAAGAGGCTTAGATTGGAAGAAATTAAAGTGTATTTCATCTTAAATGTGTTTTTTTGCATTTCTTAATAACAGAGGGTGGGAGGGGGAGGCATTAATGGATAAAATGTATATATTATATATACATTTTGCTAAAACTTAAGGACAAAAGTGAAATTTGTTTTTTATAGTGAAAAGATTAAAGGTTATAAGTTGTGTAATATAATAACAAAATAAAGTGATATTCACTTATGATGCAATTTTTAATGAAGATATATTATGGAAATGAAATGAAAATGTTATATATATATATATATATATATATATATATATATATTGCAACAGAGTCAACAAGATGGCATATCACTTTTTTCCACAAATTTTAGCAATTTCTTAAGTTTTGATAGTAGTCAAGTTTTTCTTTCAATAACTTCTTCATAAAGTTTGGGTGAAAGCATAGTGCCAATTCAAAGTTTGATAAAGTTAAAGAGCCTCGAAGAAAATTTCAAAAGACTAGCAATAAAGATGATATTATTAATTTTTTTATAGTTCCTCAAGTTTAAATTGAAACATTTTTTTATGAAGATGTAGTAAGGATACAATTTGGCATGAAGAAATGAATGTATAAATGGATGTATAAATTGATGCAATATAAAGAAATGAAACATGGTATCTATTCTATATCCCTCATGAAAAATGATTCCATATGTGTCAAATGGATATACAAAGGAAGAATAAGGCAAGAAGAATAGTTGAAAGTTACAAGGAAATATTCATAGCAAAGGGTGACTCGCAACAACGAAGTATAATAGATTACAATGAAACTTTTACTCTTGTTGAATAGGTCTATTTTAGCATTAGAATCTTAATTTAAGCACATAGTTTTAGGTAAGGCATCAAATCAGTGTTTTTGAATGAATTTTTGGATGAGGAGATGTTTTTTGGAGCAGCCACTTGGTTATGAAGTTACATGTCAAGAACATGATATCTGAATTCTGAAGAAGGTTCTATATGGACTTATGAAATATCCAAGGGCCCGATATTGTAGAATAGATGAATACCTTCATAGGCTTTAGCAGTGTAAGTGAGCCAACGATCTATGTCAAGTCCAACAAAGAAAATGAACAGTTGATTTTGTACTTATATATGGATGATTTGATTTACACTAAAAAATGAGTTTGTTGATGGATGATTTTAGAGAAATTATGGTAATTGGTTTTGAGATAACATATTTGGGCTTATTTGATTATTTCCTTGGGATAGAGGTTAGCCCAATGAGTTATGATATTCCTATTTCAAAAGGAAAGTATACAATGGATTTACTTTATAAGTTCAAAATGACAAGTTGTAAGTTAGTGAGTACACCTTTGAGCTTAGGTGAGAAACTAATCAATGGCCATTTCATTAAATTTGGACTAATTTTAGTCTAAACCGCTTCCGAAATAGGTCAAAATCAATGTTTCCAAAGCATGAAATTTACAATTTCATACTTCACACTTTCAAAATCCAATTTTGCATTTTAGAAACATCAATATTCACACTTTACAATTTCTAGTTTGAACAAACAACCATTGTGTTAAGAACAACTCTTTTATACAGTGTCGGAATGACATGATTTCGGTGGGAGAAGAAAATATATTCAAACATTTATTTTAACTAGAAATAGTTTTTAGAGGTACATTGAATTACTATGCCAAATCAACTAGGAAACAACTTCTATTACAACATTGTTTATAATTTCTAGCTTGGTCCAACAACTACTATTTCAGATATAAATCTCTAATTGATGATGGATTGACATGATTTTGGTTGTAAATGAAACTATATTCCAAGAATTATTTCCCATAGAAACATTTTTTTTAAATCCCTCCATGTTTGGTCCTTAAAAATGGGAATAAAATGGATAGATTTATAGTAGATTTAACAACTATTTAACAACTAAGTGTGTCATAGAAAAGGGTGAGAACAATTTTTCATGGAAATGTGAAGTCAATAATATTAAAAGTATTGAGTTAAACTTAATGAAGTGACCATGTTATCTAAATTGGTTTATTTTTAGGATTTGGTGTGGTCTAGGAAGAGAGTTGGGCTATTTTAAAGGTGGATAGTTGTTTCTCTTAGAGAAGAAGAATGATTCATTTAATTACCGTAAAAATAAACAAAATATCAAAAAAAATCATAAAACGTACATAAAGATAAAAGTTTAAGAGAATTTCTTCTCTTACTAGTTAGTCAAAAACCTAATTGTTAACTATAAAAATATATCATCATTTCGAGATATCCATTTGAAATACTACCAAAAAAAATCCTCTCTAGAATATTTAAAACTTGAAATATTTATCACTTATTTTCATTCTCAATGACTTATAATCCTCATTTTTCTTTCTTACTTTCCCTAAACTGGATTCAAAAATTATTTTGCAAAACAACTATCTAATTATGTGTGCATTGATGCATGCATCTAAAATTACAGAAAAGGAAACGTATTAAAGCAATGAAACCATTAACCCGCTAGATTTCATTCACTGTAGTTTTGGCATCATTTCATGCACTGTAATTTTGGCATCTCCTTCGAAATGGTGCCAAAAGTGTTTGGCTCCATCATCCCACAAATCAATGCCATGGAAGTCAAGAGGACATTTTAATTTGTCAAATCAGGGCATGTTATATTTTCATGATGTCGTGCACTGTATGTGCAACCACAATTCTATGATCTGTTGGAATATGCTAGATTGTTCTAAGAATTCCTAAGTTAATTTAAGCAATTAAAGTTGTAAGATAAAATTATTCAAAGAGCGGGGGTTAAAAAAAAGAATGGGGTTGCAAAAAGAAGTAAAATGAACTAAATTATTCACTCAAAAAAAATAAATTGTAAAAATGAAAACTAAATTATTCACTCAAAAAAATAAATTGTAAAAATGAAAATTAAGTTATTCATGTGAAGATTGGGGATGGTAAAAAGAAATAAAACTAGTTATTCACATATTAGAAATTGCAAAAATAAAAATTAAGTTATTTATTTGAATATTGGAGGTTGCAAAAATAAATAAAACTAGCTATTCACACATTAGAAAATAAATTATAAAAATGGAAACTAAACTATTCAAAAAATAGAAAGTACATTGTATAAATGAAAACATATAGAGAAAATTGCATCTTAAGAAAAAAGAATTATAGTTTCAAATAATATAATCTATTTGGAAATCAGATTTGCTAAATAATGCCCCACCTACCTTGGAAAAGAGCACTTCTATGGTTACTCTCTCTTAAAATGGGCTTAGCTTCTCTGGCTTTTTTTCTTGACCTCAAGTATGAAGAAATCTTTTTCACCCATAGAATTCCCTTTGAATCAATTTTTGGAATCTGGTAGATCCATAGTTGAACAATATTAGGTGGTACCACACAAGGTTTAATCACAAAACCGTAATATCCAAATCTCCAAGAAACCCTAGTGCATCAGACAAGAGAGATAATGTACAAAGAAGAAAATCCCAAGAAAGAGAGATATCAAAAAACTCTTCTCACCACATCCTTCCTCGGATTTTCCTTCCCCTTTTTCCCTAGGCCTCATCTTTTCTCCTTCATGCCATTATGGTCAAGAGAAGATACTACTAGAGCGTCATTACATCTTGTTGTTATTCTAACCTGCTCCGGTGTCGATTATTGTGTCCATCTCTTGAGTGTGAATAATTGGTCAATTCACAATTGCAGGATAGGTGTGAGGCTTCTTCATTTGTAGGGGGAATATAACCATCGTATGAGGCTTTTTCATTTGTAGGGGGGATATAACCATCCATTGTTCCTTTTGAGTGGGCCATTTCTTAGAAAAGGTAAGGTGTTGAATACCTAAAGTTAAAGGTAAGGTGTTGAATACCTAAAGTTGAACTACTATTCATACCTAAAGTTGAACCAAAAATGTGGAGGTCTTAAAAAAACACATATATATACCAAA